>VIAB01012662.1:22943-43044 GCA_009801035.1 Oophaga pumilio
TACAGCTCCTGCACCTCCTCCTCCTCTTCAGCCTCCATGTCAGACAAGAGCACATCAGTCGCAAGCTGGAAGCACTGCAGCACAGCCAAAGCAAAGCGACAACAGGCTGTGCTGAAGCTCATTTGCTTAGGAGACAAACCGCACAATGCTGAAGAGGTGTTGACAGCTCTAAAAGAGCAGGCAAATGTGTGGCTGACACCAGTAAATCTCCAGCCAGGCATGGTTGTGTGTGACAATGGCAAGAACCTGGTGGCGGCTTTGAGGTGAAGCGAACTGACACACGTACTATGCCTGGCCCATGTGCTGAATCTCGTTGTTCAACGTTTTCTAAAAAGCTATCAGGAGCTGCAGTATCTGCTGGTTAAATTACGCATCCTGTGTGCACATTTTAGAAAGTCAGCTATGGCATCAGCCGCCCTTGCCGTGCTTCAGCAGCGATTGCAGATTCCAGCTCACCGACTGGTATGTGATGTCCCCAAGCGTTGGAACTCTACACTGCATATGTTAGAAAGGATTTATGAGCAGAAGCGGGCATTTGTTGAATACCAGTATCAACAAGGCTGTCGTTTGTCAGGTTTGACTCCACACATAAGCCCTCTGTAGTGGACATGGATGTCAGACATATGTAGCATCCTCCAAAATTTTGAGGAGTCCACCAAGATGTTGAGCAGCGATGACGCCATAATTAGCGTCACCACTCCGCTCATCTGCATTCTGAAAAGCTCTCTGCTCACAATGAAAGAGGAGGCATTGTAGACGGAGCACGAGGATATGGCTCAAGGAACCATACAGGGTGATTACACACAGCCCAGCCTCGTGTCATTCCAATGTGGATTGGTTGAGGATGAGGAAGAGGAGGAGGAAGAACAGGAGATACTTTCATGCACTATAGACGGGACTACAACCACAACTGTCATACCGTCTGTTCAGCGTGGATGGCCTGGTGACAGGGAAGAAGAGGAGGAGGAAGACACCTTGGTCAGTTGTCCTGTTGGTGAGGACACAGAAGTCTTGCCTGTTACCAGTCTGGCACGCATAGCTGACTTTATGTTGCGCTGCCTTTCCCACGACCCTCGTATTGTCAAAATATTGGGTGCCAGTCTTTACTGTCTAGTGACACCTTTAGACCCACTTCACAGGGATAACTTTCAATCTCTTATTCCAGAGGCAGACAGGTGTACCAAAATGGTGCAGTACCATAGGGCCATTGTTGCAGCGTTATTAAAAAAAATCCCATCTCAAAACTGGTGGCAGAGATAACAGTTCATTTGCCAACCAAGTATTACAGGCAAGAAAGACACAAGTCAACACCAGCAGAGGCAGGGGAACACTGGCAAAGTTCTGGGACAGTTTTCTAAGACCCTCCGAGCACCCATGCACTGAGGCGCGGGATAATCTCACAAGGAATGCAATGTTCTCTAAGATGCTGAGGGAGTACCTTGCTGACCGTACCAACATCCTCCATGATTCCTCTGTGCCTTTTAACTATTGGGTATCCAAGCTGGGCTAGTGGCATGAGCTGGCTCTCTACGCCTTGGAGGTCCTTGCCTGCCCTGCCACCAGTGTTTAGTGCTGCTGGTGGCATTATCACAGATAAGTGCATTCGACTTTCTAAGGAAAATGGGCTAGACAGGCTGACTCTTATAAAAATGAACAAGGGATGGATTGGGCCTGACTTCTCGACACCACCAAATGGTGACAGCGAAACATAAGCTTAAATGTAATGGTTTTTTGGGAGGTGTATTCCCATGCATCTCTTCACAACCAAACATGGATATACGCTTCCTGATTTTGGCTAATTGGTGTCCTCCTCCTCCTTCTCCACATCCTCACAGTCCACCACCATTTGAACATCAGGGGGAACGTATTCAGTAATGCTCCGGCCACTCTATGTTTTGGCAAGGGTGTTATGATGCCCGTCACCAAAATACAAAAAATATGTACACCCCCATGGGGAAATGTTTGACAGCCCATACACTAAGTGTATGGGCATTCCAACTCTAGGAGACCCTCTCCTTTAAATTGGGCCAAGTTTTTAATGAGGTCTTCCTCCACATCTCATCATCCACCGCCACTAGATCGCCAGGGTTAACGTGTTCCATGCTGCTACAGCCAGTGTCAAAATCCAAACAAGGGTGAGTGTTTTTGCTGGGTAATAAATACTTGTTATGGAAAAGGTTGAGGTGTACCCCACAGGGGAAAATGTTTGCCAGCCCATACGCAATCCAAGTCTAGGAGACCCGCTCCTTTAAATTGGGCCTAGTTTTTAATCAGGCCTTCCTCCATATCACATCATCCACAGCCACTAGATCACCAGGGTTAACGTGTTCTGTGCTTCTACAGCCAGTGTCAAAATCCTAACAAGGGTGGGTGCTTTTGCTGGGTGTTAAATACTTGTTATGGAAAAGGTTGAGGAGTACCCTACAGGGGAAAATGTTTGCCAGCCCATACACTTAGTGTATGGGCATTCCAAGTCTAGGAGACCCGCTCCTTTAAATTGGGCCTAGTTTTTAATCAGGCCTTCCTCCACGTCTCATCATCCACAGCCACTAGATCACCAGGATTAACGTGTTCTGTGCTGCTACAGCCAGTGTCAAAATCCTAACAAAAGTGGGTGTTTTTGCTGGGTGCTAAATATTTGTTATGGAAAGGCTGAGGTGTACCCCACAGGGGAAAATATTTGCCAGCCAACACACTTAGTGTATGGGCATTCCATGTCAAGGAAACCCGATCCTTTTTAATGGGAAATTTTTTTATGAGGCCCTCTTCCATGTTTTTTCCAGGGGGGATTTGGGTTATTGGGGTGCATATCACCTCGTAGCAGGGCACGCCTTGTAGTCAATGAAAAAAAACGCTTCAAAAATGCTGCGTCTAAGCATAGCCCAAGTGGTGGAGGAACATTTTGGTATGGGGTTAATTATTTTGCCTTATATACAAGTCATTAACCTGGAAAGGATGTACCTTAACATATTTCCCAGAAAAATCTGTTTTTGTTGTGTTTTAGTATGTTTTTTGGTGCATCTGTAAAAATGGCATGAAACTCTGACAACATTGTTTAAAGCTGTGAACTAGGAATCAGGAATGGTTCCAGTGGCTATGCCTATGATATCACTGTGTCATTTGAGCAATGTTTCCAACATTTTCAGACGTATTTAGACCTTAAAAGGACCCCCATAGGGGATTGCAGCAAAAATGCTCGGGTCTCCCATAGACTTACATTGGGCTCGTTGCTCTGTCCGAGTACCCGAGTATTCCAATTTGCTTGACCCGAGCAACGAGCACTCGAGCATTTTAGTGCTCGCTCATCACTAATGGGCACACATAAAGTTAGTAAAAAAAGTTTCCTTTAAGCTCTGCCAACCTCCCTCCTTCACCAAGCACATTCTCCACACTCATCGTACACCACTCTTATAATAGCAAAAGTACTCAAAATACTTTAGTGGCAGCGCAAATATTTTACCGAATGTTTCCGACTTTATAAAATGTTGCTCGTGTTTCCGATCACGAATCTAAATGTGCCATATTCGTGCCAATTTTATGTTTGGCAATCGTTTTTCAAACAAATTCGCTCATCACTACACCTGAGCTTTTCAAGCTGTACATTTAGATCCATTTTCTGGGCTTCCAAACATGTAACATACTGACATTGAGCCCAGATATATTCACCATCAAATGGCTGTTCAAGGCATGCATATATCTCACAAGATGCACACCTGCTAGCATTGTCTATGGAGCACATATTAAACGGTGATTAACAGTACAGATAAAAGCATAAAAACAATAGAAATCTAGAATGGAAAACACTATACTATGCGATTGTGCTAAACTATGATATTGTGTTTAACTATGCACTTACCTGCAGCCCCCACACTAAAAATTCAGCCTCCACACTGTTCAGCAGCCTTGCTTAGAGTATATGGAACTTGTAGTCCTCCAAACAGCAAAGCATAGGTATAGCTGCTAAAAGCTACTAGAACACTTAAAACACAGACAGTTGATGGTGTGCATCAATAATAAGATCCCTTTTTGTTTTTTCTCCCAACAAACTTTAATCAGCCCACAAACAAACACAGATCATTTCTCAAACAAATACAGCTATTACATAGTTGTCACAAACTATGATATTGTATTTAACTATGCACTTATCATCAACCCCGGCACTTAAAATGCAGCCTCCATAACGCTCGGCAGCCTTGCTTAGAGTATCTGGAACTTGTAGTCTTCCAAACAGCAAAACAAAGAGATGAATTAATCAATTCAATTACAAATTTGTTTTGTATTTTCATTATAATTAATCAATTACAAAAGCTTTTTATCAAGCCATCCAAATATCATCTCTATTAGGAAGCAGGAAAAGGCTAGCTGTTTTGAATGGGAAGAAGAAAAGGTTTTCATAAAAGTAGCCCTGCTTTGGGAGCTGCTTCATGTTTGCATATACTTCACAACAGCTGTACAGAATAGCAATAAAGCACAGTGGATAGCCCTGAGATGTGTGGCTGACGTGGCTGTACAGTGGTAATTGCAGAAGCAATACACTTCCAGACAAGGATATGTCAGGCAGTTGAATGCCAGCCACACCAGCCCCAGCAGCTGTACTATAGTATAGAGTACATGATGGGGAGTGAGTAGATGCACCACTGAGCATTGGCCACTAATTTTGGCTGCAGCAGATTGTCTGGCACTCAAGCAGAAGATATGGCCAATTTAATTAATTATATCAGCCATAGGTGAATTAGGTTCAACAATAATTTATGCCTGATTCATTTTCACAAATGTTAGGCCCACTTTGGTGTGAAAAAGCCATTAGCTGCAGTGAATACTCTCTCTGACAATACATTAACGACAGAGGAGACAATAACTGAATAGAAAACTGTCACTTCTTTCCACTGGTCCAGTTTGCTCAGCCAGAAGTTTGTATGATCTGATCTTAGTGTATCTGTTGGAGAATTGACACAGTACAATTGTAACTGGCACCAGGGTCTTTAGGCAATGCAACTGTGTTTGCTGTCTGCATCAGTTTATTGCATGTGCAGATAAACCATCCAGACTGTCATGTAATACAAATGTTTCTCACTAAATTAGAAAATCATCAAAAAGTTAATTTATTACAGTTCTTCAATACAAAAAGTGAAACTCATATATTATATAGTCATTAGAAAAAAAACAGAGTGATTTATTTCAAGTGTTTATTTCTGTTAGGGTGAGTTTCCACGATCAGGATTCCTTCAGGAAATGCTGCGTGTTTGGCGCTGTGCGTTGGCGTAGCGCCAAACACGCAGCGTCCAGATGTTACAGCATAGTGGAGGGGATTTCAAGAAATCCCTTCTCCACTATGCGTAACAACACGCAGGCGGAAGACCTGCATTTACGGACATGCGGCGCGTCTTTTCAGACCGCAGTATGTCCTAGCGTATTGCGGTGACGCTGCGTCGCCGCAACGGAATTTAACACAGGGCTATGTAGCCCTGCGTTCTTTCCGGATGTGTTCCGGAGGTGTCCGGAACACATCCTGAAAGAACGTGCGTCAAAAAGGGGGCGGGGCTTAGGACGGAGCGGAATTTCCGCTCCGTCAAATGCGCTGTGGTTCCGGACCGTGGAACCACAGCCTTAATGTTGATGATTATGGCTTGCAGCCGATGAAAATCCAAAAGTAATTATCTCAGTAAATTAGAAAACTTAACAAAAAACACCTGTTAAGGCTTCCTAAGCAATTAAAAAGGTACCTTAATCTGTTTCAGTAGGCTACACAATCATGGGGAAGATTTTTGACTTGACAGATGTCTAGAAGGCAGTCATTGACACACTACACAAGGAGGGTAAGTCACAAAAGGTCATTGCTAAAAAAAGCTGGCTGTTCATATAGTGCTGTATCCAAGCATATTAATGGAAAGTTGAGTTGAGAGGAAGGAAAAAGTGTGGTAGAAAAACTTGCACAAGCAACCAGGATAACCGCAGCCTGGAAAGGATAGTTAAGAAAAGACCATCCAAAAATTTGGAGGAGATTCACAAGGAGTAGACTGCTGCTGGAGTCATTGCTTCAAGAGCCACCACACACACAGATGTATCCAGGACATAAGCTACAAGTGTCATATTCCTTGTGTCAAGCCACTCATGACCAATAGACAATGCCAGAAGCATCTTACCTGGGTTAAGGAGAAAAAGAACTGGACTGTTATTCAGTGGTCCAAGGTGTTGTTTCCAGATGGAAGTAAATTTTGCATTTCATTTGGAAATCAAGGACCCAGACTCTGGAGGAAGAGTGGAGAGGCACACAATCCAAGCTGCTTGTGGTCTAGTGTGATGTTTCCACAATCAGTGATGGTTTGGAAAGCCATGTCATCTGATGGTGTAGGTCCACTGTGTTAACCAAGATCAAAGTCAGTGCAGCCATCTACCAGGAAATTTTAGAGCACTTCATGCTTCCCTCGGCCAACAAGCTTTTTGGAGATGGAAATTTCATTCTCCTGCAGGACTTGGCACCTGTCCACAATGCCAAAAGTACCAATACCTGGTTTAAAAGCAACAGTTTCACTGTGCTTGATTGGCCAGCAAACTTGCCAGACCTTAACTCCATAGAGAATCTATGGGGTATTGTCAAGAGGAAGATGAGAGACACCAAACCCAACAATGGAAATGAGCATGAGAAGGCTGCTATCAAAGCAACTTGGGCTTCCATAACACCTCAGCAGTGCCACAGGCTGATCGACTTCATGGCACGCCACATTGGTGTCGTAATTCATGCAAAAGGAGCCCCGACCAAGTATTGAGTGCTTTTACTGAACATGCATTTCAGTAGGCCAACATTTCAGATTTTAAAATCATTTTCAAGCTCATGTTATAAAATTATTCTAATTTACGAAGATAATGACTTTTGGGTTTTCACTGGCAGAAAGCCATAATCATTAACATTCACATAAATAAACACTTAAAATAGATCACTCTGTAATGACTCTATATAATATATGAGTCTCACTTTTTGTATTGAAGAGCTGAAATAAATTAACTTTTCGATGATATTCTAATTTAGTTAGAAGCATTTGTATATATTGTAATTTGTACTGCTGATGCCTTCGTTTTTTGTAAAATTATTAATTTTGTGAAAAAGTTGCATTTACTGAATTAAAAAAAGTTTGGTCTGATAATTTTTAAAATTATTGCCCTTTCTGACCTGCCCTCTAAATGGGCTCTGCATGCCTGGAAGCTTTGACACAGCAGGGAGTGGATAGTGGTTACCTCATTATGCATTCAATGTTTGCACACTGGGAGAAATAGTTTTTCATGATAAACCCATTACTCTGTTAAAAAAAATTCTACACAATTTCTTAAAAATTTTAAATTTGAGGAAAGATTATTTTTGTTCTGTCTAAGTAAGGCAGATTAAAAATACCCCTTTATTTATTTTTTTGTATTTTATTTTTTATGCATTTTCTTTTGAAATAACCTCCTTCAACAGAAATTCAACATAAGTTACTTAACCCTAAAATGCTTTATTGCTTGTAATTGTACAATAATAGACTATTATAAAAAAAAAAAAGTGTGCAAAAAATGTAAACATTTATAATGGCACACTATGTGAAGGTAGAAAGTAATATTTGCATTTCAGGATTATGGAGATTTCTCTTTTTGACATAAAAAATAAATATTGTTATCAAATGCAGAAAACAGCTAATGCTTGTCAGAAATTCTTAGTTAATCTTCAGAAATTAGTCCTCCTTTTGCCTTGGACACAATGATAGCTGTCTGGTGATCACGTGGAACACCATTAAGAGGCCTTCATGAAGGAGGGTGAAAGTGTCCCTATATTTCCCAAGTTTTCAACAGTATAACTCCCAGCTATATGTTGCTTGTGCTCTAGTGAGCAGCGTGTGTCTCCTAAACATGCTACCATAGCCTAAAATGTCTCTGGCCTTGCCTCCAATCAAGCACATCTAGGACTTCATTGATAGTCATTGCAGAGTGTTACACCCAGTGGTGGAGAACATGGATTTGTGGACCCACTGTGCCACAGGACTGGTGCAGCCTAGGAAGAGGTGTACTGTCTAATGACTAAACTTGCTGCTTGGTGACTCTCTGAGGGGGAGGGAGTTTTTTACACAGGATAACTCCCACCAATTGGCTGGGAGCCCTCTTGCAGGTGTACGCTGATACTAAATGCCTCCTATCTATTGATTGGGGGCATTTTACTATATGCACGCGCTGCCTCTTTAAGAATGGGGGAGCACTCGAGTGCACACACTAGGCATGCCACCAGGAAGTGTGGCGTGCACATGCAGGAGACATGCCAACACATGGGGACCTGGCATCGGCACAGGAGAAATGAGTATGCCAGTGTCTCTGCATGGAGGGGGAAGGGAAAACATGCAGGGGCGCTGGCAACAGTGTTGCACAGTGTGAGATGCCAGCCGTAGATCTTGTTGATTTCTGTAACTAATTGCATTCAACATGGCAGAACATTCCTTAGACAATCATTATTAGGCTTAAAGATAGCATCTCAAAATGAGTAAGTGCGTGTATTTCTGCATGTGGGGGTCATACTTGATACTGAATAAATCAAGATGCTTTGAAAATTGTACAGTAAAGATGTATATCTTTGTACCGTGTTAGCCAGTAGATAGAAAAATATTCAAAGTTGAGAGTCCTCAGTGGTTGATACCTTTTAATGGCTAACTGAAAAGATGGTAACAAATTGCAAGCTTTCGAGACTACTCAGGTCTCTTCATCAGGCTAAACTAATACAAAATACACAACACAGCACAGAAAAAATGCAATAGGTAAGACAAGTGACGTAAAGCAGAACTGTCAATATGGGAGATAGAGATGAACATAAATATTGGAACAGTTCATAGATAAGGAGTGTGAAAGTTTTTTTGCCCTCTGATTGGGGTCTGGTAATGTTTTGTGATGTTTTCACAGGGTCTTTGGATTAAATTCCTTAATTGATGTAAAACGTCATAAATCCGTGTGACAAGTTCATTCCAGCATTAAGAGTGTCAAAGGTCACCATCAGTTTGTATTCGCAAACTCTTCTTTGTCTCTGAGATGTGAAGCTACCTTTCAATACAAGTAATTTCATATTCCACATGCTATGACCAGGGGAAGAAAAATGTTTTGCCACAGGTAGATCCATTCTTTTTTCTCTTATTGTGTGGCGATGGTGTGTTCTCAAGGATGAATTCTCATCGCCACACAATAAGAGAAAAAAGAATGGATCTACCTGTGGCAAAACATTTTTCTTCCCCTGGTCATAGCATGTGGGATATGAAATTACTTGTATTGAAAGGTAGCTTCACATCTCAGAGACAAAGAAGAGTTTGCGAATACAAACTGATGGTGACCTTTGACACTCTTAATGCTGGAATGAACCTGTCACACGGATTTATGACGTTTTACATCAATTAAGGAATTTACTCCAAAGACCCTGTGAAAACATCACAAAACATTACCAGACCCCAATCAGAGGGCAATAAAACTTTCACACTCCTTATCTATGAACTGTTCCAATATTTATGTTCATCTCTATCTCCCATATTGACAGTTCTGCTTTACGTCACTTGTCTTATCTATTGCATTTTTTCTGTGCTGTGTTGTGTATAAATATGTGATTCTTCAGATTTTGTATTAGTTTAGCCTGATGAAGAGACCTGAGTAGTCTCGAAAGCTTGCAATTTGTTACCATCTTTTCAGTTAGCCATTAAAAGGTATCAACCACTGAGGACTCTCAACTCTAAATATTTTGAAAATTGTATTCTTTCTTTACACAATTAGCAAATCATTTACATGTTTATCAATCCTGTTACCTTTCCTAATTCTACAAATTTTAATTATTGTTGTTGCAATTTCAATGTTGAGGAGTACAAATAAGTAGATGAGGCAAAATTAGATTTTGTCTGTTCTCGCCAAAGTGATCCAGAAATATGATTAGCAGAGAAGTCATTCTTTGCAAATTGAATGCCTATTACTATGATATGGGATTTTTCAAGACCCATAGCACAATAAACATAAAATGTAAAAAATAAAAACAAATTATTCTCTCCTCTCTGACCTTTCTGCTCCTCACAGTCACCCATCCATTCTTTGTCTCATCTTCTTATCAATGCCACCAGTATCCACAATTTTTCCCAGACGCAAGTAAGGTCATGATGTTATGATATCACAACATTTGTTATGACCTTTTGTGTGCATGCGTGGAGACATTTAGCTCTTGCAGTGGTGATAGTAACAAGATACAATGAGGAGGACTCGATGAGTGGCGGTGAGGAGGGTATGGGCTGGAGAGGTAAATGGTAAAGTGAGTATAAGCACTTTTTGGGGGGGAATTTGTGCAGAAGCGATTTTTTGTAATACTTGAGTGCAATTTGATTCCACTTGAATATATTCATCTTTATTGAGGACCATATAAGTAGCAATGAAAAATGTAATTAAATTCAAGAAAATAAAAATTAAAATTAAATTGAAGTAAATTACTCAATAAGAACATAATATTCTATGTGCAATTTTTATGTTTAATTTGCTGTCATTGCTGCTTAGAATACTGGGCTGCATTCGTTTTTACAGGGTAAACCACGCCATGACAAGAAGATCTTGCATTTCCTTCTTTGATCTATTACAGATTCCTTGCCACCAAAATGTTTTTATAACTTCATTCATAATGTTTACACCTTTGAAAAAAAACTAGATCTTAAAATATTAGATCAAAATTTAGATTAGATCAAAAGTATTCTCAACACTAGTCATTAAGAAGTTTAAACATAGTTTTATTCATTACTTTAAACAATTTAAAATGCATAACAAGACCTGAGCGGGACAGTTATGTAAAATACTTGCAGTATAATATACATATTAGACACATGATTGTTTATAGATAGACTAGTTATGTTTCCTACAAACCTGAAATAGGAAATATGCAAAGAGAAGACAGTGTTTGAAAGAGACATATAAAAGTTGCTCTTGCTGCCAAAAATGCTAATATTTCCTGGATTTGTCATTTTAGAAAGAAAAACTTAAAAGCTGCATAGTCATAAACACGTTACAAGTGCAAGGTATTTTACATTTTAATATCTTGCATGGTTGATTGCTAAACTGAAGGTTAACATCAAGTCATTCTTAACCTGTATAGTGAAATTAATTACTGGAAAATCCTTGCAATGAGTTTAATATGTGACATCCATCTTAAGTATAGTTTAGATATCAGATTCAGACAGGTGTATTTCATGCCTGGGCTGATGTATCCTATCCAAATTTAAAGGGGTTGTCCGGTCCAAATCGACAAGTCTGAAGCCATTCTGTGTGACTGCAGACTTATGAATCCCCCAGCACATGCATACACTGTGCGCTGCTGGGATTCACCGGTTTCTGAGCCGGGACCGGAGGGTATGTATGCGTTAAACATAATCCCTGCCACAGAGTAACTGCAGACTTATCCATTTGGACCAGACAACCCCTTTAAACCTTATATGTATTTATGAGTCAGTAAGTCTGAAGACCCCAATTACAGGTATTGTGGTCCATACATGGTCCCTGAAGTATGCCCAGCTTACCCTGGCTATAGACATACTATCTATTGTGCAAGTTCCAAACATTAGGCCAACAGACTGATCAACATTTTTTTCTAGTAACTTCCAAAAAAAGTTGAGTTAAAAGAACAGATTCTCCATTTACTAATCAAAGCAGATAGTGACTGCTAAGAAATTCTCTTATTCTGGATGATATAACTAATCCGTGTATGACATTGACAGCCTACTGATTTCAGTGTGGTATGAGTAATGCTGGATTTCTCCTGGGGTCACAGAAGCAGGATACTTTGATCAGATTATCATCAGGGGGCCTTTTTAAAGAAAAAGTATTGTGGAAAGCTGATAATAACCCATTTAAATCATGTTAAATAATCTAAGTTTATTTTACTTGTCCTTACGTTCCTGTTTCAACGCTTAGATGTTAACAATTAAATGAAGTTGCAAGTGAATAATTAAAACACAGAAATGCAGCTGTATAAATGAAATGCTCATGTTACTTGTACCGATATAAACAGTAATCAGTGTATTTACTGAAGCACCCTGCTAATATACCATATGTCAAACCTAATCCAAAGCTCCTACCAACCTCAAAAACATTATACAATGATCACTGTATGCAAAAGATAGTGGTCGCAGGCAAGAGGCACACTTCAAAAAATACATTTTTATTACAAAAATACAAAAAAATCTAAAAGTACATTCGACCACAAGACAAAATGGATTAAAACATGTAAAAATACAGCCATCATACACTGATGTAGACAAATTTAGCTACATAAATATTGCAGCATCTTGATAACTCATCTGAAAGTTACCTCAGTGAATTAATTTCTTATCAGCTGCAGATATGCCTTTTCATGGCATCTTTTAAGGGCCTTAACCCTTAGGGCCACTTTTTCACAGCGCTGAGGATTAAGTATATAGCTCCTCCCAGGGGATGAAAATCCAGTGGTTAAAAGCTGTATATAACAACTGATACTCTGCAGCATCAGCCTCGACATGTTTTATAACTGATTGAGAACAATTAACACCTTAAATACCCCTGTCAATTTTATGCACCCCAAAATGTTTCTAATAAAACCAAATTATCCCCCCATTCAGGTCCATCATTTGTCACTGTAAATATAAGGGGTTCCAATATTACTGATAGAACAAAGACTCTGGAAAAGCAATATAGCTCCTACGTTCCCAAATAAAATCCAGTGAAATCTGCGCTCCCAAATCCAAATGCCCTCCTCTTTCTGAGTGCCACTGAGCTTAAACTACTGTAAGCAACTTCATGTTTGGCATTACTGTAGTAGAGAGAGCCCAATTAACAATTTACAGAGTGCAATTTTCCATAGATTAAACATGATGTAGATGTTACAAAATGAAAATACTTGTGGGAACAAAATAATCACATTTCTATAATGTGGTGACTTTAGGTTTTTCTGCTATGCTGGCTTTGCAAATGTCACCCACAAACCTTTCTAGGAAAATCTGTGCTCCAAAAACCAAGTAGCGCACCTTCCTTCTCAGCACACACAGCATAATCAATAGTTTCTGGTGACATAGGGGCATCAACATGTTCAGAAATTGTACAATCAATTGTGGGGTCTAGTTTCACCTAACAAACCTTGTGGAACTGACTAATATGCAGTTACAGCCCACAATCTATTCAAATGGAATCTGGGTCCTAAAAGCCAAGTAATGTTCTTTCCTATTTCATCCCCACAGAATGCTCAAACAGTACAACCACATATGGGGTATTGCCACGTTCAGTAAAAATTGCATAGCAAATTATCCAGTACATTTTTTCCCATTACTTCTCATATTAAATAAAACTGAGCCAAAAGTAAAATTTTACCTGAAAATTTCTAAGTTTTTGATTTTCACAGCTTAATCTTAAAAAGTTCTATGATACAGTTTGTAGATTAAAATGCTTAACACATCAATAGATGATTTTACAATGATGTTTAGTTTGCCAAATTGGGTAATTTGTGTGTGTTTCTGCCTTTTTCCATTTCAGGGGCACTGCAATTGCAACACGACATGGTGCAAATTTGCATTTCAAAAATTAAAGAGAACTTGTCAGCAGATTTTGATAAGTAAACTACAGGCATTATCAGGTTTATACTATTAGGCCGGGGTCACACTAGCATATGGCATCTGATACGAGAGCATCGGATGTGATATGCTAATGACCCTCGGCTCCTGCTCAGTTGCGTGCTGGAGCCGAGTGACATGCTACTGTGCTCCGAGCCTCTCGCACAGAGAGGATGAGAGCACAGCTGCGGAGGAGGCAGAGAAAGGAATTTCTCCGTCTCCTCCACTGAAAGCGTCGGCGTATATCGCACAGCACTCGGATGATATCCAAGTGATGTGCGCTTTGTCACTCACACCCATAGACTTATATGGGTGCAAGTGAGCCGAGACTCTACTGAGTCTCGGTGCCAATCACAGCATGCTGTGATTGTTCTTGCATGCTGATTTGGCATGAGAAAATTATCGCAGATGTGACTTGCCCCATAGATTAACACTGGGCAGAGTGCTATGCAATATTTTCTCGCATAGCACTTGTCCATGTTACACGGTAGTGTGACCACGGCCTACACTGATTACAATGATACCTGCCTTTATGAGACATGACAACAGCAGACTCAGGGAAATTACTGGTAAACAGTGAAATTTGCATATCTCAGCAAGCTTATATCTATTCTATTGCTAGATAAATATATGCGATTTATTTAACCAATAGCAGGGTAATTTTTTTAATACATCGCCTTTATGACACGCCAGCAGCAGCTCAGGGAAATGACTGGTAAATTCTGACATTTGCGTATCTCAGCAGGCTTTGCGCCAGTCGGACATGTACACCTACTGGAGGTGAACACTCATGCGTAGTAGACTGTGTCTGGGTCTCCATCTCCAGTAGGCATACATGCTCAAAAATGATTGTCTTGTCTTGACAATTGTTGAAAATTGCTCACACATATTGTATTTGTTGTCATTTATCATTCTTAAGTTAATACTGCAGAATACTGCAGTTCTATTTTATAAGTATAATGTAAATAAGCAAAATGAGTACCATGACCAAAGCGGGGCTCAATCTTTTTTTGCCTTCTTTGTTAAAGGTGCTGAGTTGACAGAACATTTTTATACTTTTTGTAAATGTCACTTCTTTTATTGTTTTGTGATTTGTGAGACAATAAGTTACTTGTTACGCTGCAAATAAAACTATATGTCAAGTTACAGTTTGTCTGTCTCTAAATTTGATTAGTGGACATAACCAAGTCTGTAGGTAATGTTTTTTTGCCTTAAAATTGTTTGAGGATATAGCCCCCGGTATTTATTGTTTATGGTGCATTAGTTTTTCATCTTTATTATAATAAACATTACATTTGCGAAGAAAGAAACAGCAGATGTCTTTCCATGAATTCTGAACACATTTTCTTGGATAATACAATATACTGAAGTCTCAAAATAATAGGATTAAACCTCATCACTCAATAACACATCAATTAATATACATGAAAGCAATCTAATGAAGTTATACATAATACCACTTTTACAAGTTAACATATCCTGTGATAACTGTATAAATGAATCCACTAGACAATAAAAGGCTTGTTTATTTTTGCAACCATTTTTCAAAATTACTCTGCACAACTGCATAAAGCTAGTGAAAGGAACTCATTTTCACCCATACGGTACTATGTCAAGCCAATCACAAAAAGTCAGGCCCATTATAATATTTTGTGAATTGCTAGTATGGGTCAATGAACCCAAGGAGTCACAATGCAAGCCCATTACCCTATGCTGTACTGTGATGTCAAATCAACACATAGCATTCATTGATAGCACAACCTGTGTCACAGACAAAATCGCAGTGTTAACACTGCCATAGGCTGACATGTCACCATGGTCAGATGCCATTTAGAAACCCTGTTTATCAACTGATATTACAGTTATGTAGCGACTTTTTTTCATCAGTCCTATTTTCTACTCTACATCAGCAAGAAGTGTAGATGAAGGAAGACACTAGTGAGGATCTGGAGGAACATTGCTATGAGCCTTTAAGCAAGCTGAAACATATCTGGATCACTTTATGCTAGACTTGAGCAAATTTATTCAAGTAAAATTGAAGTCTACTCTAACTTAACAAAATCTGTATTTATAAAAAAAAAACTATTTTCAATTTGTTCTGCACAAATTAAGCAAAAATAGCTTTGACCACCATTTTTCTTAACCGCAGATGGCCAAATAAACAACTGGAAGAAAAAACTCACCTCAGCACTCATCTGTTCAGACATTCCATCTTCCTAGCATCCAACCAAATGATCATGTGTGTCTCTTCTTTTCTCAGTCAGTTATCATGTCCACTCTAACTCAAGGATGGGTCTCATGGTTCGGCTAGGTCTCAGCAGTCACTGCACCTTGAAGCCATAATGTTATGGTGAAGACACAGGGTGCAGTAATCTCTGAGGAATGGACGATGGGATGCAGGGACGTTGGGATTAGGAAACGGTAAGGTGAGTAATATGTTTTTTTTTTACATTTTACGTTCATTATGCTCTGGGATCTGAGGGTAACCATAGCATAATAAGGAAGATTGAATTTGCAGAGAATAATTTTACACTAAGTAAAATTTTCCTGTAAAGCCATGTGACTCAGAAACTTTGAACTTTGTCAGATCTGCTCATTTCTACTTGACACAATTAGGGACCTTTGTTAGAGATGATCGAATCTTTTGAAATTTGACTTCTCCAGATTTAATGATTTGTGTGAAATGTTGTTGATTTTAAAAAGAAACATAAATTGACCTGCTGCAAGTATGCAAATTTGGTTGTTCAAAAATTGGCTATTGTCATACATGATGTAGAACCCGCTTTGTGTGAAATGCCAATGTTTTGAAATAAAAACCCAAACCTGCGGCAAGTGTACAAATTTAGTTGTTGAAAAAATCACTATTGTCATATATACTTAGAACTTAGCTTGTTTGAAATTTTGTTGCTTTGAATTAAAAGCCAAGAGTGTCCAGCTGCAGGTGTACAAATTTGGTTGTTTAAAAATTTTCATATATACTGTAGAACCTGCTTTGTGTGAAATTTCATTGGTTTGAAATAAAAACCAAAATTGGCCAGCCGCCAACATTCACGCCACGTTCCCGCCTTGTACCAGCACTTTTCAAGAAACATCACCCATGCCATTATCGACACATTTACTGGGATTGTCCACTTAACGACCGACACGTGGACAAAGGCTTGTTGCCAGGGATGCTACATTTCCCTGATGGCACACTGGTTGAGCATTGTGGAGGCCGGGGTCAAGTCCCACTCTGGCATGGCACATGTGCTACTAACGTCGAAGATTGCCCACCTTATATTTATAAGGATTTCCCTCATGTTATACATCAGTTCCTGCACACACTCCTACTCCTCTTCATCCTCCATCTCATATGTGTTTACTCAGAGCACGTCTTCCACATCAGCTGGAAGATGAAAGCTCTGCAGCACTGCCTCAACGAAGTGGCAACAGACTCTGCTGAAGCTAATTTGTCTAGGAGACAAAATGCAACCACGCCGGAGTTTTTGAAAGGGATAACAAACCAGACAGATCTGTGGCTCTCGCTGCTGAACCTCTAACCATAGTCATGTGTGATAATGGCCATAACCTAGTGGAAGCTGTGAAGCTTGGCAAGTTCACACATGTTCCATGCCTGACCAACTTGCTCAACTTGGTAGTTCAATAATTTCTGAAAACTTACTCAGATTTGCCAAAGATTCTGGACAAAGTTCCAAAAGTCAGCTACAGCTGCTTCCACTCTGGCAGTGCTACAGAAGCATCCAAGTGTCAGCTCACTGACTAGTGTGCAATGATGGAACTGCACACTGCACATGGTGGTAAGAATTTGTGAACAGCAGAGGCCAGTTGTTGCATACCAACTCCAACACGACTGTCGGTATTCTGGTCAGCCTCTGCACATACCAACCGAAGAGTGGACATTGATGTCTGACATTCACGTGGTTCTCTAAGTCTAAGACTTTGAGGACTCAACAAAGATGTTGAGCGGTGATGATGTCATCATCAGAACAACAATCCCGCATCTGTGACTGCTTAAACAGTCGCTGTTGACAATTTAACATGAAGCTTTGCATACAGACCTGGTGGAGATGGAGGAAGACATGAGACAAGGAGAAATTACCCAGACTCATCTCATCTGCTCAGCACAGATTGGCTATAATTAAGATGGTGGAAACTGACAAAGAGGAGAAGAAACAGGAACTAAATAGGCTAGTACATACACAAGCATTGTTCCATCTCTCCTATGTGAATGGGTTTAGGAGGGGAATGAGGATGAAATGATGGAGGTGGAGTAGGAGAAGGAGATGTAGAACAGTCATCATAGTGGAGACAGAGAAGTGTTGGCTGTAGGGACCTTGGCACATATGGCCTACTTTAGGTACCGCTGTCTTTCCCATTACCCTCACATTACATTCATCTTGGCCAAAATAAAGTACTTGTTGTTCACCCTGCTAGACTCACGCTACAAGGAGAACCTTGCATCTCTTCTTCCTGAGGCGGAGATCTTTACTAAAATGGTAAAGTACTAGAAGAGCATTGTGGAAAATATGTTGAAAAAATTCACATCAGACAAAGTTTCCTTGCCCAACCAAGGAGGAAAATGGATGGTGACACACACCAGGTACAGCAGAGTTAGGGGTACACTGTTAAAGGTCTGAGCCAATTTCACAACACCCTCCCAGCATCCAGGTCCTGAAAATTGAACATTTTTGACAATAAGGAAAAAAAGTTTTTAAATATGTTCACGCAATACCAGGCCGACATAAACTATGTACCTCCTAATTCTTCTTCGACCTTCAACTATTGGGTCTCAAAGCTGGACACCTGGCATGAGCTGTCCTTCTATGCCTTGGATTTGTTGTGCTACCCTTCCGCTAGCGCCTTCTCTGTGCAAGTTTTAAGTGCCATCAGTGGTTCATAACAGACAGACGCTGTAGTAAAGTACACATAGGCTCACTCTGATAAAAATGCTTGAAATAGCCTCTACTTTTCCACACCCACAGACGATAGCAGCACATAAAGTATCTTTAATAGTGATGAGCGAGTATACTCGTTGCTCGGGTTTTTTAGAGCACGCTCGGGTGATCTCTGAGTATGTGGAAGTGGTCGGAGATGTAGTTTCTGCAACTGCATGATTTATGGCTGCTAGACAGCTTGAATACATGTGAGGAATGCCTGTTTGTTAAGGAATCCCCACATGTATTCAAGCTGTCAAACAGCCGCAAATCATGCAGCTACGGCAACAGAAACTGAATCTACGAGCTCTTCAAAATACTCGGAGATCACCGAGCGTGCTCGGGAAAACCTGAGCAGCGAATATACTCGCTCATCACTAATCTTTAATCTTCAAAATATGAATGAGGCCCGCCAGTTCTTGCCTTCAAGGGTCGAAAAATGACTGGATGACCCTCTGACCCTCCTTATATTTTTTTTCTGGCTTTGAACTGTGTGCAAAACCTTTATGACTGTAGAAGTGCCACAACTACACTTTCTTAATAATTGAATGAGGTACTACAGTTGGTGCCTTGAAGGTTGTATGGATGACCTTACTTGTATCTTTTGGCAGACTTTGCACTGTGTACAATGAGTGTAAAAGTACCACAACTATACTTTGCTCACAATGTTTGATTGAGTTACTACAGTTGGTGCTTTGAAGAGTGTATGGATGATCCTGCTTGTAATTTTTGGCAGGCTTTGCACTGTGTGGAGAGCTTTTATGAGTCTAGAAGTACCACAACTACAATTTGTTCACAATTTTTCAATGAGGTACTACAGTTGGTGCTTTCAAGGGTGTATGGATAACACTGGTTGTAATTTTTACCAGGCTTTGCACTTAATTCATAGCCTCTATGAGGCTAGGAGTACCACAATATGACAATTTGTACAGAATGTGTATGAGATCCTCCTTTATAATGATAATAATTATTTTATTTCTATAGTGCCAACATATTCTGCAGCACTTTAAATTTTAAAGACAATTAGAGATATTAAACAATAACTAGTCACATAAATCAACAGATACCAAGAAGAGTGAGGGCCTTTGACACAAAAGGTCGATGGTAACAATTGCTTGTATTGTATGGTCCAGCCATCAGTATAATAAATATGGTGTTCACATAGTGCTACATGAACCAGTCACCAATCAGTATGTAAAAAAAATACACACTGAACAAAGCAATAGTATATGTTAGGATGTAATATATGTAATACCAAAAGGTAAATTTAATATTAAATATACATATATACTTGTTTATTGGAATAAATGGCAGACCATTCGGATGTGAGATAATTAAATAAGGAGGAAAAAACGAACAAGAAGGTCACAAAGGATGATAAGACAATGGTTGTGAAGGATAAAATATTATCTTAGAGAGTGCCTGCAAACACAAGTGTGACCACATATTTTGATGATGATATAATTTGGATGAGATGAGCATACAAGGCAATAGACCAAGTTGCCCTGACTGACTCCAACAAGGAAAATCCTGTAACCTTACTCCTCAGCTAACCCCTCCTATAGTTAC
>VIAB01012663.1:54447-66589 GCA_009801035.1 Oophaga pumilio
CCCGATACTTGCAGTATCGTATCGCTCAACACTACACACAACACACACCAGTTCAGTAAGGGCACCTGGGTGTACCCTTAGGTAGGATGGCCTCATCCCAAGCTGGATAGGAATGTGTTGGGGAGTGGGTGGGGAAAGTAAAGTAAGGGGAGGAGCTTAAAAAGAGGGAAGAAGTTAGTTGGTCTGAGGAGACCGAAGGAGAAGGACTGCAGTAGAGAAGCTGCAGAGAGAAAATTAAGAGAGGAGGCTGAAGGAAGCTCTCGGGAGGTCAGAAGGTGTCCTAGGGACACTGGAAGTGCCAAAGTCATCTGAGGGGCCTGTTTCCAGAAGAGAAGAGGAGGAACCAGGTTTCAGTAGGGGAGCCGGCCCCCAAGACTAGTGGCTTGGGACACTTTTGTGAAGGTGCTGGGCAGGAGGGCGGAAGCCAGTGCAGTGAGATGGCCAGGAGAGGAACACACAGAAGGGAGTCCAGGAAAGGTGCATCCCAATCTGCCTTGGAGTTTGCTGAACCTCTCATCCGAAGGACACGACACTAAGCAGGCATCTGTGCACAAGTGAACTGTGAGTAAAGCATTGGAAACTACACCCTGCCGTGTCCGTACAATTATTTACTGCACCATCCACCCAGCACCACAATCATCATCATTATCAGTACTTTACTTAAGTGCCCTTGGACTAAAGCTCTACCTGTGGAGAGCTATACCAACTCTGCTGCGTCACCATCAGCCCCAGAGGTCTCTTAAAGCAGCATCAGCTAACAACCTATTTCCCGAGTACCACAGGTGGCGTTACGAACAATATATCACAAACTTTATTTTGCCCCTTTTATTTTACATTTTCATTATTTTACATGGGACACCCTTGGCCACGGACCGGGTCAACGCTGCCATGGCACTTCCCCTTTAAGAAGCGGCGCGGTACCGAGTATCCAAATGGCCCAGGCGGGTGCTCCAGCAAGACTATAATTTAAAAGACAATCATTAATTTTGCAGTTGTTCAACCGTCAACCAACTTCTTTGTGTATGGCCACCTTTAGTGGCCAGGGTAGTGAATCCAAGAGGTTAGGTGCAATGTGTGTTTACCCAGTTCTAGAGGCCATAACTCAATTTGTCTTCCCTTCAGTGGTCTACTCTGGCTCATGTGATGTGTGGACTGTAGCTCTGATTGAGCTATACATATAATCTCCGCACACTTGTGTCTGGGAGTATAAAGTTTTTTTATTTTATGGTGAGAACAGCAGTTTCAAAAGGAATATCCAATTAGTGGCAACCACTATAAAGAAACTAAGATGAATAGTGACAATGTCGATGAAGACATTGGCACATTTATAGTTATACAGTTAAAGGAGTATTTTTGAGTTCTTAAATTGCTTTAATTAGTTAGACAGCTTAAAAAAATAAAAAAGTTTGCAATTCACTCGCTTTTTCCATATGCCGGCATTTTGCAATGACTTATCTTCTACAGTGTACAGCTGGTTTCCTTCCCCTCCCTCCTTTCCTTCTCATTTTCTGAAGAGATGCAGTTATAAATCACCAGCCCTGGAAAATTCATAGCAAATCATGTTTGTCTTTCACTGTCCAGAACTGTCTATTATGTCGCTATGCAAATTTAGTCATAAGTGTAGACACAGTACAAACCACTGATAGTTGAATGTGTTACAGTAGAATTTGTGCTGAGCTTTATAGTTCTACTAATAATACAGTATTAAAAGTCACCCAAGCTGTAACTCAAAGAGGAGAGCCTACCCTCCAAGCAACCATAAGTAATGAGACTGCATTGCTCTGAACTGGTCAAGGGAACACTTGAGAATACTCCTTTATATATGTATTCTGTTACAAGATATATACAAATTATTAAAGTGTATTTGCTGCAATTTCTTCAGTAAGGAAAGGGTTAACTATGACAAATGTGTCAGCCCATTTCTCCTCATTACTTCTGTAATGTCCAGGTATTTGTTACTAGCATAATGCTGTAACATTGGATTCGTATTTTTCTCACTGTTGACAGATCAAAAGTGTTACAAGAAGCCGTACAATTTCCTAACATTTAATTTAAAATGATTTTTCAAGCCTAACTTAAGTCCAGTATAATACAGCATATGTCCATAATTAAGGCTTTTGCATTTTTGAAGCTTATGGTATGATTTTTGATACAAGGATGATACCTCTACAGACGCTTGTGGTACGACAAGCATGAAGACTAAATATATTTTCTGGACATAATTCTCTATGGGACTTCAGAAATGATATGGTCTGTACAGAGTAAGTATAGTTTGACTCCCAAAGAGATCAAACTATAGCTTAGCGGAGCCACATCAAAGTGCAACAACCCAAGCACATAGCATACATGTTAAAAATACTTTTTCATTTAGTAAGTTTTTAAAGTCGAGGATATTAGTCCATTGCAGAGCAGATGTCCATTCACATATATAATTTCAAGTGCATGGTTCAGACCATTAAGTAAAATTTGTATTCGTACTTAATTTCCAAGCTAGATTGAGTTACGACCTCTCCTCATCCTGAGGATTGTATAGTTGTCCAAAATGAATACCTGTGCTCAAAAGTCTGGGTATAAAGGCTACCTTCTATGGGTAAACAGCAATACTAGGGATGACGCAAGAAAGATGGCGGAGACTTCAAATAACCTTTTAATAACTTTGGCAGGAGCCTAAAGTGGTTCTCCACTTCTGAACAAACCAAGCTTAATAAATTTTAGACATGAATTAAAATTAAAACAGATTATACTTACGTTCTGCAGTGGCGCCTTTCCTGTAATGCCAGTGATGCTGTTCTTGGCAGTGACAGGATATTGCTTTGTCACATGTCGGCCACACACAATGAGCGTCATCTTGTCACTTGCAGCTTTTATTATTTCATTAAAAAGGACATCCTCCTAACAGCAGCTTATTGACTTCAGTCAACATGAGGCACAACCATTATGGAATGGTGCCGCTGAGGGAGGTGACCAGCGTAAACATCAGTGAAGCAGCACTGTTGCAGGATGTAATTATCCACTACTTTTATTTTATTTCAGGTTCTGAATTAATTAAGCTGGGATTGTCCAGGGACACCCCCTTTAAAGATATAAATATGTAAAAATTTAGCAAGCCAAATCGTTGCTCTGTAAAACTGGACCTACCATGACATCTGGTGGAACAGATATAATTCAGTGCTTTAACCCCTCAATGCCCGCTGATACGCTTTAAAATGGCAGCCGCTTAGGGTCCTTATTCCTTTATCACCGTTTTAAAATTGCAATCAACAGCATCCCCCAGAGTCCAGAAACCTTCAGGGTCTCAGCTACCGGGGGGTAGATGAGATCCTGGAGAGCACGATCAGGGCCGGTTTTTCCAGCATCTGATCACGTGATCGTAGTTATTCAGTGAATTAATGGTGATCATGTAAAAAAAAGTGTGATTCGCCATTAAAATAATTTCTCTCTTCTGACATTATATAAAATGTCAGAGGAGAGAGAAATGATGTCCCCAAGACTCCCTCGGTACCTCCGCCATCCTTCAGCTCACCTGCGCCATCCTCCTTTCCTCTGCCTCCTCTTCATGAATAAAAATGCCGGCTGAAACCTGGCAACAATAGGGATTTTTCTTATTGGTTCCTGACTTTTGATCACTGCTATTGGGTCTATCATAGTGATTAAAAGCATATGAATTAGTAAATCATCCCCTTAGTAAGATTAAATATTTTTTATTTTATAATTATTGTTTCTTTCTGTTTTTGCTGTTAGGGTTAGGGTTGCGGTTCGGGTTAGAATTAGGGCTGGGCTTAGGGTTAGATTTGGCTTTAGGGTTAGGTTTGCATTTTTTTCAAAAGTTAAAAAAAAATGATGAGGATATGACAAAATATTTAATATGACGACTTGCAAAGATTGAACATGTCGCTCACCATCTATTTCAGCCAATTTGCATTCCAAAATTAAAATAGTGCTCCTTCCCTTCTGTTAATCCAAACAGACCTTATTGACTACATGTGGGGTATCACTGCACTCTAAAGAAAGTGGGTAACAAACTGTGGGGTCCACTTTTTGATGTTACCTCTTGAAAAATTTAAAAAATTGGGTCTAGAGCAACATTTTAGAGCTAAAATTTTAATTTTTTTTTTTTACTATTCCACTTTGTATTAATTCTTGTGTAGCACATAAAGGGTTAAAAAAATCTGACAACAGTTTTGAAGTATCTGAGGGGTGCGTTTTTAAAATGGTATTATTTTTGGGGAATTTCTAGTATGTAGTCCCCTCAAGGTCCATAAAAATCTGGATAGGTCCCTAAAGAAATAAATTTTGTAAATTTGTTGAAATTATGAGAAATTGCTGCTAAACCTTTAACCCCTCTAATATCCTAAAAAATAAAATAACATTTAAAAAATTATGCAAATGTAAAGTAGAGATATGGCAAATGTTATTTATTAATTATTTTGTAGAGCATGACTAACTTGTTTAAGGATATAAAAGACTGAAAGTTTGGAAATTGCAATTTGTTTTTCAAAATTTTCATCAAAATTGCCATATTTTCACAAATAAACGGAAAGTCAAATCAAACAAATTTAACACTGTCATGAAGGATAAAATTATTATTGTTATTACACATTTATATAGCGCCATTTATTCCATGGCGCTTTACACATGAAAAGGGAAAATATAGACAGGTACAATAAACGTGTGCTAGACAAGGGACACACAAGTACAGAAGGAGAGAACAAACAATCTCAGAATCACTGGGATACATTGATACAGTAAAGATGTATAACTTTGTACCGTGTTAGCCAGTAGATAGAAAAATATTTAGAGTTGAGAGTCCTCAGTGGTTGATACCTTTTAATGGCTAACTGAAAAGATGGTAACAAATTGCAAGCTTTCGAGACTACTCAGGTCTCTTCATCAGGCATAGACTAATACAACATCTGAAGAATCACATATTTATACACAAAATAGCACAGAAAAAATGCAATAGGTAAGACAAGTGACGTGAAGCAGAATAGTCATTATGGCAGAGGGATGAGCATAAATATTGGAACAGTTCATAGATAAGGAGTGTGAAAGTTTTATTACCCTCTGATTGGGGTCTGGTAATGTTTTGTGATGTTTTCACAGGGTATTTGGAGTAAATTCCTTAATTGATGTAATAGGCCATAAATCCATGTGATAGGTTCATTCCAGCATTAAGAGTGTCAAAGGTCACCATCAATTTGTATTCGCAAATTCTTCTTTGTCTCAGAGATGTGAAATTGCCTCTCAGTACAAGTATTTTCATATTTAACATGCTATGATCAGGGGAGCAAAAATGTTTTGCCACAGGTAGATCCATTCTTTTTTCTCTTATTGTGTGGCGATGAGAATTCATCCTTGTTCTCAGTTTTTGCCCGGTCTCCCCCACATACAGACCCCCAGTTGGACATTTAGTACATATAATTAGGTACACCACATTAGATGTGATGCAGCTGAAAGTACCTGGTATCTTGTAGTCCCGATGGGAGTTGGGGATCTTTATCTTGTCCGTGGTCATTATAAATGGACAAGTTTTGCATTTCTTCTGGTTGCAAGGAGAGGTTCCTGCAGCTGTTGGGGAGGACAGGGAACTTCTGACAATGATGCTTCTTAGATTTGGGGGCTGCCTAAAACACAGTAGAGGGGGATCTGGAAATATGGATTGTAATCGGGCATCTTTTTGTAGTAAAGGTTGTAGTTTCCGTGCAGCTCCCCTTAGCACCTCCAGATTTGGATTGTAGGTGACCACTAGAGGCACCCGGTTATTTTCTTCTTTAGCTTTGTAATGTAGCAGGTATTAAATGGGACAGTTTCCATCCAAAACACATAAAAAACTCTATTGTCTACAGCCAAGCCATCAGATACAACCGTATATGTTCCAACCCCATGGATAGAGATGAACACCTTGGTCGCCTTAGAAAGACCTTTTTAAATCAGGGCTACCATCCAAGAACAATTGAAAACCAAATTACAAGAGCCACCAGAATATCAAGGAATCACCTGCTACATTACAAAGCTAAAGAAGAAAATAACCGGGTGCCTCTAGTGGTCACCTACAATCCAAATCTGGAGGTGCTAAGGGGAGCTGCACGGAAACTACAACCTTTATTACAAAAAGATGCCCGATTACAATCCATATTTCCAGATCCCCCTCTACTGTGTTTTAGGCAGCCCCCAAATCTAAGAAGCATCATTGTCAGAAGTTCCCTGTCCTCCCCAACAGCTGCAGGAACCTCTCCTTGCAACCAGAAGAAATGCAAAACTTGTCCATTTATAATGACCACGGACAAGATAAAGATCCCCAACTCCCATCGGGACTACAAGATACCAGGTACTTTCAGATGCATCACATCTAATGTGGTGTACCTAATTATATGTACTAAATGTCCAACTGGGGGTCTGTATGTGGGGGAGACCGGGCAAAAACTGAGAACAAGGATGAATTCTCATCGCCACACAATAAGAGAAAAAAGAATGGATCTACCTATGGCAAAACATTTTTGCTCCCCTGATCATAGCATGTTAAATATGAAAATACTTGTACTGAGAGGCAATTTCACATCTCTGAGACAAAGAAGAATTTGCAAATACAAATTGATGGTGACCTTTGACACTCTTAATGCTGGAATGAACCTATCACATGGATTTATGGCCTATTACATCAATTAAGGAATTTACTCCAAATACCCTGTGAAAACATCACAAAACATTACCAGACCCCAATCAGAGGGTAATAAAACTTTCACACTCCTTATCTATGAACTGTTCCAATATTTATGCTCATCCCTCTGCCATAATGACTATTCTGCTTCACGTCACTTGTCTTACCTATTGCATTTTTTCTGTGCTATTTTGTGTATAAATATGTGATTCTTCAGATGTTGTATTAGTCTATGCCTGATGAAGAGACCTGAGTAGTCTCGAAAGCTTGCAATTTGTTACCATCTTTTCAGTTAGCCATTAAAAGGCATCAACCACTGAGGACTCTCAACTCTAAATATTTTTCTGGGATACATTGAAGCGTTCTATTATCACATAAAATGACACTTGTCAGAATTGTAAAATTTGGCCTGGTATCTAAGGTAAAAACTGGATTGGTCACTAAGGAGTTAATGGCTAGTGCACTGCTGTAGATTATACTGGTGAATATTGTAATAATCGGTAAAAAATAATCAATATCATCTCAATAATGTATCACAAGAAGAAAGTCGAAAGGCCATGAGCCACTATATGGCCAAATAACATAAGGAGGGACACAACACTTAACAGAGGTTCTCTTAAGGCCTCTTTCACACATCCGTTTTTAGCCATCAGGCGTGATCCAGTCTTTTTTGCAAAAAACGGGTCCGTTTTTTTTACCACCGGATCCGTTTTTTTGTCATTGAGTTGCATTAGCGTCGGATCGCGCCGCATGTGTTTCCGTTTTGTCCGTTTTTTGCCAGATCCTCTCTCTCAATTGTTTATAAGTGCGTTATTCATAAGCTGACTGCTGGTTGTTTTGAACAGTAAAGTCACATTTCTTGTCTGATCCAGAGTCTGTTTCATGTAGATGAAAACTGTAAAATAGTAATAGTAGCGCATGAAGTGATGGCTATTACACAAGTTCAATGATGCTAAGTATGATTCACTGTATGGTGAGATTTTTTTTATTGTCAATGGATGAGGTTTTTGTAATTTAAGTTGTACCATCGACTTTCTGGTGATTTACAACCTTCAGAAAATGTCTGCATGCTACACTCCTTATACCGCTGACATATACAGATGTGGCCATTGCTCATAGCTACCAGGATTTCTAAATGGCCACTAACAACTATGAATAATGAACAATGAAGCAAAAACAATAAAGATCAAAATATATCATATTGGGAACTCTGCAGCTCCTTCAGGGTTACCTTTGGTCTCTGTGATGCCTCTTTGATTAATGTACTCCTTGCCCGGGCTTAGAGTTTTGGTGGGTGGCCCTCTGTTGGCTGTTTGTTGGGGTACCATGTTCTTTCCATTTGATCATAATGCATTTGATGGAGCTCCAGGAGATCATCAGACAGTAGTATATTTTTTATAGCCCCACCAACTTCTCAACAACTTTGTCCTTGACTTGTTTGTAGATCTCCTTGGTCTTCATGGTGTTGTTTGGTTATTGATACCTCCTGCTTAAAGGGGTTGTCCAGTCCAATACTTCATTTTCTCCAACAATTTCAAGGATGCTGTAACTGTACATAGAGCCTGTGGATATACAGTGGGGAAAATTTGATACACTGCCGATTTTGTAAGTTTTCCCACCTACAAAGAATGGAGAGATCTGTAATTGTTATCGTAGGTACATTTCAACTGTGAGAGACACAATTTTAATATAAAAAACAGAAAATCACATTATATGATTTTTTACATTACAAATTTGCGTTTTATCGCATGAAATAAGTATTTGATACAATATAAAAGCAGAACTTAAGATTTAGTGCAGAAACCTTTGTTTGCAATTACAGAGGTCAGATGTTTCCTGTAGTTCTTGACAAAGTTTGCACACACTACAGCAGTGATTTTGGCTCACTTCTGCATACATATCATCGTCAGAACATTCAGGTTTCAGGGCTGCCACTGGGCAACATTGAGTTTCAGCTCCCTCCAAAAATTTTCTAGTAGGTTCAGGTCTGAAGACTGCCTAGGCAACTCCATGACCTTGAAATGCTTCTTACAGAGCCCATCCTTAGTTGTCCTGGCTGTGTGTTTGGGGTCATTGTCATGCTGGAAGACCCAGCCACGACCCATCTTCAATGCCGTTACTGAGGGAAGGAGGTTTTCGGCCAAAATCTCAGAATACATGACCCCATCCATCCTCTTTTCAATGTGAGACAGTCATCCTGTCCCCTTTGCAGAAAAGCACCCCCCAAAATAAGATGTTTCCTACACCATGCTTGGGATGGTGTTCTTGGGATTCTTCTCCCTCCATGAACAGCAAGTGGAGTTGATATCAAAAAGTTCTATTTTGGTCTCATCTGACAACATGATCTTCTCACAATCCTCCTCTGGATCATCTAAATGGTCGTTGGCAAACTTTAAATGGGTCTAGACATATGCTAGTATGAACAGGGCCATGCAGCGCCATTCAGATGTGGCTCTTCAAATAACTCCTTTTAGAGAGTTATGTGGAGCAAAACCAAGTAAAACAAAATTCACTGAACGGGAGGCACAGGGGAGTGTTATAGAAAGTAGACTGGTGGGGTTTGTGTGCCAGTGCTGCTTTTTTGTCTCAGCCTGGACCTGCATCACAACTTATACCCTTTACACTCTACATGAGGGATAGAGAAAGAGCGAAAACCCAGTTAACCATAAGAGCTTACACTCTATGGGAGAAAGAGGGAGGACCATGCTCATAATAAGAGCTGACACTCTGGAGAAGATAAAAAGAGTGGACCCTGCTGACCATAAGAGCTTACATCTAAAAAAGAGAGAGACTTATCCAGTGACTCTGGAGATGGAAAAAGACTCTATTGTAAAAACTGTGCTATATTGAGAATCGCTGATTTGTGATGGTACAGGTACCAGTTAATGTGGGGCATCGTGTTGCTTATCACTTTATATTTTTAATGGCGTGTAGCTAATAGTATATTAAAGGTTGCGTACATATCTGTATACAGAGGGGAGACACATGTATGTATACAATGTATGTGACCTTGTTATTTTCAGGGCTGAGAAGATCATCGTGATAAGATGAGTTGTGGCCGAAAGATGTCGACATGAAGGTTTGACCAGATAGAGAACAAACAGGAGAAAGCAGCTCTAATCAGACGAGACGTCAGCGGTAAGTTCCTGGATGTAAATATTATTCTGCATCTGCTCAGTGTGATGAGGAGTGATAATGTTTTTTGTAAAATCCCTTATTCTACATTCTCACATTTGTGTGAAATGTCCATGTGCTTTTAGATTTTTTTATCGGATGGCACACGGACTCATAGAGTTTTATAGGTCCATTCACACATACGTGAAAATCATGGATCTGAGAATGAGATCCATGAGGGTCAGAGAATGTTCTCTTCTGATCCAATTTTGAGGATCAGAATAGGACATGCTCAATGCATCTGTAAAAGTGGGCAGCACACCAACAATTCACATGGATACTGGGATGTAACTTTATTATGTATAGCAGAGTCCCTTAGTATATAGTGTACTCACTTATTATGTATAGCACCGTTGCTTAGTATATAGTGTGCTCACTTAAGTATAGCACAGAACCTTAGTATATAGTGCACTTGCTTATTATGTATAGTGCAGTCCTTTAGCATATAGTGTACTCACTTCTTATATATAGCCCCATCCTTAATTACATAGTTTCCTCTTTTATTATATATAACACCATCCCTTATTACATCTTCTCTAGTTTTATATGGTGCCGTCCTTTATTGTATAGCTTCCTCTGCTGTTATGTACAGCACTGTCTATTACATAGTGTATTCTTGGTTTTTCTTGTTATTTTTGTTATTCACAGTGCCCTCTCCTTTTAGATATAAAACTACTGGTGATGGAGCAGTCGGTGACAAGACGAAATGTTCACCAGCTCCTCCATTAGAGAAGAAGCTTTACCATGCTCCATCAGCCATCATTGCATTATACACCTGACAAGACAGGATGGTATGTAATAAAGACAGGGCTCTATATAATCCGATATGTAAGGGACGGTGCTGTTCATAACAAGAGAGGGCACTGTGAACTGAGTGCACAGGGGCCCCAAGCTGTCAGTGTCTGCCTTTGACAGGTACTGATCACCACGATTCAAGGTTTGATAAACCACTAAATGTCATAGTTTCAGGGCATTATGAGGAAGCCATAAAAAAAAGACATTAGCCCACTGCAATGTGGGAAATTAGCCCATCAGCAATGTGGGAAATAGTGTTGAACATGTTTTTTTTTTACAAACCGTAAATCGAATTTAGTCGCAAAGTTTTCAAATTTGCATGAACAGCATGAAATTCAGCTCAACTTGATCTTCTGTGGATCGATGTGCTCATCTCTAATATTATCTTAAAAAGTGGGTTAATTCGATAAAATATATAGCTGAATAATTTTTAAATGGTATAGTAGATAAACTTATGAGAAACAAGCAAATAAAAAAATGACATAGTAAGAGCATGTTGCATTTTGAAAAAGAAATACACTAACCCTAAAAATACTAACAAAATATACAATAGGAAGCATCTTTTCTACCTCACTATTGATTGTAATATCTGAAAAAAGCTGAAAAATTAAAACAAAAATAAAAAAATAAACTGACTGTAAGTTTAACCAAACTTAGGGGTGTTACGCTTACCACTAGATGCCATGGTGAACAAAGGTAAACTGTTTAAATGAATCATGTGAAATAATAATAATCACTCGCAGAAATAAAACCAAATCATTCTGTTCAAAACAATAAAAACGAAGATTAATATGCTCTACTTAAGTAAGAAATTCCATAGTCGTGATCTATTATAAACCAATAAGGTTATTATCAGACGTACAGAAATGATCCACCCATTCCAAAAAAAGTGAGATGATTATCTGCAAAGCAGAAACGTGCTTGTTCTTTCCAACTTTCTCATCATAATTATTCATTCAGAAAAGCAATTGAATCTGTTCCCTGTGATTTTAATTGTTATTACTATGTTCATTTGATCTCATAATATTAAGTTCTGGAATAGCCCCAGGAAAAGTAATCATTTGAGGCCTGCTTCCTTCTTTCTGAGTATTTACTTCTAGCAAGCCATCTCTGCCAGGATCCTAGACAGAATGTGTGAAAATATATAATTGGCAGCAGATGCAGGGGTTTATTGTTCATGGATCTGTGCTTGGTTCTTTTCTGACTGAGACACATAGCCAAAAGTTGATTTTAACTTCAGCAGCTGCATTTGTATAAAAGACCATGTTACCTGGGAAGTGTATCAGTTATCTCCCTCACATGCTATTATCATTACCAGGGTAAATTTATAGCCAATTTATTAGTTCCAGCTATTTGGCATTATGACCCCATATATAGTACTTTGGCTGTAATAATAACCTTTAATTGTCTCAAAGCCATACTAAGGCTAAAATTTATGTTATAGAAAAGTATTGGGCTCCTAGGAGGAATGTGTCCTTAATAGTGTTGAGCGATACGATACTGCAAATATCGGGT
>VIAB01012666.1:50652-65483 GCA_009801035.1 Oophaga pumilio
TATACTTGTAATGCACATACACTAAGTGTATGAGCTGACAAACAATTCGCCCTGCGGGGTACACATCAACATAGTGTCTCAACAATTTTTTTATGGGCATCATAAACACCCTTCAAGAAAATTACATGGCTGTTGCATCACGGAACAAGTTCACCATATTGTTCTAATGGTGGTGTCTGAAGAGACGTTGAGGATGGCCTACGAAAAAGGTCTTCTCAGTTTAAAGGAGCGGGTCTCCTATACTTGGAATGCCCATACACTGAATCGGCTTACAAACATTTTCCCCTGGTGGGGTACACATCAACCTACTGTGTAAATCTTTTGAATTAAAAGTGCATCAAAAACACCCTTTTTCACAATAAGTTGGCTGTTGCATCACGGATCACGGTCAACATGTTGATCTAGTGGTTATGGATGATGAGGATGAGGAGAAGGAGGAGGATAGCACACCAAATAGCCAAAGTCAGGAAGCGTATACCCATGTGTGGGTGAGAAGACGTGCATGGTAATACACCTCCCAAAAATAAAATTGTATTGGAGATTATGTTTCGCTGTTATCATTCGGTGGTGAAAAGAAGTTTGCCTCAATCCAAGCCTTGTTCATTTTTATAAGAGTCAGCCTGCCAGCATTTTCAGTTGACAGCCGGATGAGCTTATCAGTTATTATTCCACCAACGGCACTAGAAATAAGCTTTGACAAAACGCTAGCGGTAGAGCAGACCAGGACCTCCAAGGCATAGAGAGCCAGTTCATGCCACGTGTCCAGCTTGGATATCCAATGATTAAAAAGGCTCAGAGGAATCATGGAGGACATTGGTACGGTCAGCAAAGTACTCCTTCAATATCTTCCCAAGCTTTCCAGTCCTTGTGACAGTACGCCATGACTGAGCCAGGGCGATGGGAGGGTCAGAGAAAAGTGTCCCAAAACTTTGCCAGTGTTACCATGCCTCTGCTGGATTGTAGTTAGGTCTCTCTCGCCTCTACTCCTTGGTTGTCGAATGAACTGTGACCTCTGCCACCAGCTTTTACAGATGGGAATTTTTCAGTAATTCCGCAACAATGGCCCTCTGGTACTGCATCATTTTAGTACACCTATCTGACTCTGGAAGAAGAGATTGAAAGTTCTCTTTGTAGTGTGGGCCTAGAAGTGTCACCAACCAGTAATGAGTGTCAGAATAAATTTTGATAATGCGAGGGTCACAGGAAAGGCCGTGCAACATAAAGTCTGCCATGCGTGCCAGACTGCTAAGTGGCAAGACTTCCGTGTCCTCACCAATGGGACGACTGACCATGCTGTCCTCCTGCTCCTTCCTGTTCTCAGACCATCCACATTGAACAGACGGTATGACAGTTGTGCTTGTAGTAACGTCTATAGCGTATGAAAGTAGCCCTGTTCCTCCTCCTCTTCCTCATTGTCAACCAATCCACGTTGGGATGACATGAGTCTGGGCTGTGTGTAATCACCTTGTATGGTTCCTTGCTCCATCTCATTGTGCTCTGCCTACAATGCATCCTCTTTCATTGTGAGCAGAGAGATTTTCAGAATACAGAGAAGCGGGATAGTTACGCTAATTATGGCATCATCGCCGCTCACCATCTTGGTGGACTCTTCAAAGTTTTGTAGGATGGTACATATATCTGACATCCATGTCTATTCCTGAGGTCTTATGTGTGGAGTTTGAACTGAATACCGATGGCCTTGTTGATGCTGGCACTCAACAACTGCCCTCTTTTGCTCACAAATTCTTTAAAGCATATGCAGTGCAGAGTTCCAACGCGTGGGGACATCACACACCAGTCGGTGAGCCAGAAGCGGCAAACGCTGCTGAAGCTGTAGCTGACTTTCTAAAATGGGCACACATGTGGTGTACTTTCACAAGCAGATCCGGCATCTCCGGGTAGGTTTTGAGAAACCACTGAACCACGAGGTTAAGCACATAGGCCAGGCATGCTACGTGTGTGAGTTTGCCTTGCCTCAGAGCCACCACCAGGTTCCGGACATTGTCACACACGACCATGCCTGGCAGTAGGTTCAGTGGTGACAGCTACAGATCTGCCTGCTCTTTCAGAGCTGTCCACAACTCTTCAGCATTGTGCGGTTTGTCACCTAAGCATATTAGCTTCAGCACAGACTGTTGCCGCTTGGCTGAGGCAGTGCTGCAGTGCCTCCAGCTTGCAACTGATGTGGCCAGTTCAGAGATGCAGGCTGAAGAGGAGGAGGAGGATGACGTGCAGGAGCCGCAGACTGTGGAGGCAACCCTGATTTACTTGGGGCCCACAATCCTCGGCATTGGTAGGACGTGTTTCATCCCAAGGTCCGACTGGGTCCCAACTTCCACTATGTTAACCCAGTGTGCCGTCAGCGAGATGTACAGTCACTGCCCAGAAGCACTTGTCCACATGTTCGTGGTTAGGAGTACTTTCCCAGTAACTGCATTGTTTAGAGCACGGGTGATGTTGTAGGACACATGCTTGTGTAATGCCTGGATGACACACCAGGAGAAATAGTGGCGCTGGGGACAGAGGACCTTGGGATGGCCGCCACCATAAGGTTGTGGAACGCTTCTGTCTCCACAAGCCTAAAAGGCAACATTTCGAGTTCAAGCAGACGAGAAATGTGTGAATTTAGTACTCTGGCCTGTGGGGCATTGGCTGGGTATTTCTGCTTAAGTTAAAATGACTAGTGTATTGACAACTGAAGGCTGCGCTGGGACAAAGACGCGCACGTGCTTGTTTATGGTGGTAGTTGAATGTGTGCAATGACAGGTGCAGGGCAGGAGGCATCTTCGCAGGCACCATGGACAGGGGATTGGCTTCCATGCACAAAAGCGGAAGAAGCAGTGGTGTCACCCGCAGACACTGTTCCTGGACCCTGGGGTTCGTCCCACAAAGTCGGATGCTTTGCTGCCATATGCCTGATCATGCTGGTGGTGGTCATGCTGGTAGTTCTGCTACCTCTGCTGATGCGGGCTTGGCAGGTGGTGAAAATGGCCTGTTTGGGGTTATCGGCAGAGGCCTTAAAAGCAACCAGACTCAGGAAGACCTAACAGTTGTACTGACAACTTCCTTCATGTTGCTGTTATGAGGAGCGGTTGCCCGCCTTCTGTCTGCAGCCACCACAGTGCTTCTTCCTGCCTGTTTTGATGCTGTGCCTCCCTCCCCCTGTGTGCTGCTGTCGTCGCTCTGCATGTCCTCCTGCCAGGTTGGGTCAGTTACTATATCATCCACCACCTCCTCTTCCACTTCCGCACCCTGGTCCTCCTTCTGACTTTCAGGCAATTGTGTCTCATCATCGTCCACCTCTTGTGACGCGTTCCCACTGTCGCCTTCATGTGAACGTGGCTGCTCCAATATTTGGGCATCGCTACATGCAATCTGTTTGCCCCTCTTCAAATGGACCGGGCAAGAGTCCCGAATCTATAAATGGAACAGTGGACAGCTCTTCGGAGTGTCCAAGTGTGGGAACAGTTGTCTCAGGGCACTCAGCATGGAAGGAGGAAGGAGGATCCGGGTGAGGAATATGCAGTCCAGACTCACGGCTACTCAGACTTGACCGTGTGGAAGACAGGATGCTGGTGGTGGTGACAAACTGACTGGAAGAATTATCCGCCATCCAACCAACTACCTTTTCACTCTGCTCTGGTGTCAAGAGTGCTGTTCTGCCATCCCCTATGAATTCTGACAGGAATCTGTTGCGAGAAGATGTGGGTGTTTGTTGTGTCACAATTTCAGCTTACCCACAGCCTCTGGTTCTGCATGCACCATCACCATCACGTCCACTTCCCCGTCCCTTGCCACGCGCTTTTACCATTTTAAATGGAGTACAATATTTTCCACGTTCACTACAAAAGGCTGAATTGGGAGAAAACTTAGATGTGATCTGATGTGAATGCACTTTGAAATATCTGGACTGTACTTTTTTTTTAGCAAACTGATATCAATAATTAGGGTAAGACACAGCAAAAACTGTGGAATGTAGCACTGAAATGCCACAATTTGTAGCCTACAGATAGATCAGGCGTCTGACGGCGATACCACAGTGTTCAATACGTGGTCTGTATTTTTAAGTTTTTTCCCCAAAATAGTGTATAGAAATAGGTAAGACACAGCAAAAAAAAGGGGAAGGTAGTCCTGAAATGCCACAATTTTTAACCCAAAGATAGATCAGGCGTCTGACAGAGATACCACACTGTTCAATATGTGGCTTATATTTTTAAATTTTTTACCCCAAAAGAGTGTATACAAATAGGGTAACAGACAGCAAATACAGTGGAATGTAGCCCTGAAATGGCACAATTTTTAGTCCACAGGTAGATCAGGCATCTCACGGCGATATCACACTGTTCAATATGTGGTCTGTATTTTTAAATTTTTTACCCCAAAAGAGTGGATACAAATAGGGTAACAGACAGCAAATACAGTAGAATGTAGCCCTGAAATGCCACAATTTTTAGCCCACAAATAGATCAGGCGTCTGACAGAGGTACCACACTGTTCAATATGTGGTTTGTATTTTTTAATTTTTTACCCCAAAAGAGTGTATAGAAAAGGGAAACAGCAAGTACAGTGAAATGTAGCCCTGAAATGCCACAATTTGTAGCCCACAGATAGATCAGGCGTCTGACAGTGACACCACACTGTTCAATATGTGGGTTGTATTTTTAAATTTTTTACCCCAAAATAGTGTATAGAAATAGGGGTAAGACAGCAAAAAAATGGGATTGTAGCCCTGAAATGCCACAATTTTTAGCCCACAGAGAGATTAGGCGTCTGACGAAGAGAGCCCACTTTCAAATATCTGCCCTGTATTTTTTTTTTTTGGCCAGCAAAATTGTGTCAATAAGTATGCTATGACAGAACAAAAAAATTCTATGGAGGCCTGAATTGGCATAATTTTTAGCGCAATGATATGCGATCCATGTGGCAGACACTCCCAAAAATTCTACAGTACCACAAAAAATGGCAGATTTTTCTAGGCACTCAAATGTCAGGCCTGGGACGGGCAAACCCGGTTAAAATATTTTCATGCTGTACTAATGAAAAAGATCTGGCTGTATTCTGCAGTGTCAACAAGCAATTACAGAAAAAAGGGGTTCTGGATTGCTTTGGAAAAAAATAATCAGGATTAAGATGCAAAAAAAAAATTTGCTGTCCACTGAGACTTAGGGCTGTGTAGTTTCTGTCAATATATGTAATAGGCAGCAGCAGACGGTAATAGAATGGATCCTCTTGATATATGCAATTAAGTATGCCACATAGAATGCTTGTCTGCTGAAATCTACATACCCACATACAGTGTGTGCATGTCTTGCACTGATATGTATATACGCACATACACTCCCTGCCTACCTAGCACTGCAATCTATATACCCTGTAATTAGTCCTTAGAAGGACTGTTGATTTAGCTGGATTTGTGTATTCTTTGATTGTATACCTATACTTCCTTCTAAATCCCCTAATCTGACCCTGTCTCGGCAGCAGCTCTCCCTACACTCGCTAATTCGGGAGCAGACTGTGACGAGCATGGCAGCACCAGGTCTCTTATATACCTGATGATGCTGTGCGACCAACCAATCACTGTAATACCACAACAAAGATGGCTGCGGCATTACAGTGCGTGGCAGACAATCCCTGCATGTTGCTTGGTCTCTAAATATCGCCAAAAATGCAGGGCATGCACCAGAACTCCCGCCGACCAAACACAGAAATGCTGGGTGCTCGTCCAGTACCGCGAGTACAGCACTGCTCGGGCAAATAATGAGTATTACCGAGCATATTCGCTCATCACTAGTAGGCACAATCCTATATTAAATTGGTATCGGCAGTCCTTTTTTCAGTGCAATCACCACCTGCAGCTATATTTAGTGGTGCTTTACCATAGAAATCACATTTGCATTTTGTGAAAAGAAAAAAAAGGTGGCACTCACCATAAGCTCCGTTAAGAATAGTCCTTTATTCCAACTCCTGAGGTGGACCCATTGGAGCGAGGTTTGTAGCTTGAAACGGCTGTCGTACAGTTTTACACACTCCCGCACATCTTCTGTCTCTTTTGATGTGTTAGTTGGAATAAAGGACAATTTTTACCGAAGCTTATGGTGAGTGTCACCTTTCTTTTTTCTCATTACATACGATAAATTGAGGCTCTGTGTATACATCACATATGATACAATGAAGTTCTGCTGTATATATCACATAAGATACACTGAGACTCTGTTATATACATCACAATAGGATGCACTGAAAGTCTGCTGTATATATTACACAGGATACACTGAGGCTCTGTTGTATACATCATATAGGATACACTGAAGCTCTGCTGTATACTTCACTCAGGATACACTGAGACTCTGCTGTATACAGTACAGACCAAAAGTTTGGACACACCTTCTCATTCAAAGATTCTTCTGTATTTTCATGACTGTGAAAATTGTAGAATCACACTGAAGGCATCAAAACTATGAAGTAACACATGTGGAATTATACATTACACTTTACAAAAAAGTGTGAAACAACTGAAAATATGTCTTACATTCTAGGCTCTTCAAAGTAGCCACCTTTTGCTTTGATTACTGCTTTGAACGCAGAAAAGGTGAACGGATGGACCCTACGTGCCTAGTTCACACCGTGAAGCATGGAGGAGGTGGTGTGATGATGTGGGGGTGCTTTGCTGGTGACACTGTTGGGGATTATTCAAAATTGAAGCGGTGAGCGGTCCAACTCACCACAAACCATCTCGATTGGGTTCAGGTCTGGTGACTGTGGAGGCCAGGTCATCTGGCATAGCACCCCAATGCTCTCCTTCTTGGTCAAGTAGCCCTTACACAGCCTGGAGGTGTGTTTGGGGTCATTGTCCTGTTGAAAAATAAATGATGGTCCAACTAAACGCAAACCGGATGGAATAGCATGCTGCTGCAAGATGCTGTGGTAGCCATGCTGGTTCACTATGCCTTCAATTTTGAATAAATCCCCAAACAGTGTCACCAGCAAAGCACCCCCACGCATCACACCACCTCCTCCATGCTTCACCGTGGGAACCAGGCATGTAGAGTCCATCCGTTCACCTTTTCTGCGTGCAAAGCAGTAATCAAAGCAAAAGGTGGCTACTTTGAAGAACCTAGAATATAAGACATATTTTCAGTTGTTTCACACTTTTTTGTAAAGTGTAATGTATAATTCCACATGTAATAATTCATAGTTTTGATGCCTTCAGTGTGAATGTACAATTTTCATAGTCATGAAAATACAGAAAAATCATTGAATGAGAAGGTGTGTCCAAACTTTTGGTCTGTACTGTACATCACACAGGATACAATGAGACTCTGCTCTATACATCACATAGGATACACTAAGACTGCTGTATACATTACACAGAATACATTGAGGCTCTGCTGTATACATTACACAGGATACAGTCACACTGCTGTATACATCACATAGAATATAGACTGATCTTAAACTGTATCCATCATATGGAAAACATTGAAAATCTGCTGTATACATCATATAGGATATACTAAGACTCTGCTGTATATGTCACATTGTAAACATTGAAAATCTACTGTGTACATCACATAAGATACACTGAGACTCTGCTGTATATGTCACATTGTAAACATTGAAAATCTACTGTGTACATTACATAAGATACACTGAGACTCTGCTGTATATGTCACATTGTAAACATTGAAAATTTACTGTATACGTCAGTAGATTTGAGCAGTATGTCTCTGATCTATCACTGCTGCCACTAGGATAAGGTCAAGTGCAATATGATACTTCATCCCCTCTGTAAGGCCAGACGCATTATGATGTGTTTAGAATTAGGAGGAACATTTCAGAGAAGACTAAAGAATCAACTTTGAAATCTCACATGAGTTAGAACAGGTATACACCATACACACAAAAACCTCTGCATTATTCTTTATACATCATGCAGCATTATAAGACTTCAAGTTGTCATTGATGTTAGAGGGGCAATACACGGTATTAAGAAATGGAGTAAGTGAACTTTTGATCTGGGTCATTTGGGTGTTTTGGGTTGTCATTATGATTTAAAAAGAGAAAACACAGTAGTTTGACAATAAATGGCTTCACCCAACCACTATCCATGAGTGGAGAAAACGTTTTGGTGTTAATATTCATATTCTCTGGAAAAAGGCCAAGAAAGCAAAAACTCTGCCGGGGTATGTAAACTTTTGAGCACAACTGTATTTATTCGTCCCCAATGTGTAGCCACTTAGATACATATACATATATAGTTTTGTTATCAAATTATCTATTCATTATTCATTGTTGAGCAATTACCAGATTATTAAAGACTATGAATACTTAGTTTAATTAATGTAAGATTGCTTCTTAATAACTCTTATTCATTAAAGAAGCACTCTCAGCAAAGGTTTTATCCTCTTAATATATTGCAGTCTTCATATTATACAGCACTGTGTACTTACAATTGATCATTTTGCCTTTCTATCCAGATCATTATCTTTTCTCTCCTCTAGGTAGAATCAGGGTCTTTTGCAGTGACTCATGACTCATACAGGGAAAATTGACCTCCTGTTTCTATATAGAGCTTAGAAGGATTCAACTAGTCAGTGTTTAATCATGTGATGTCATAGTCCTAATGGAAGAGAGAAGAATTAGCCCGTAGAAATGCAAAATGAGCAATTGTAAGTACACAGTGCTTTATAATATGACTACTATAGAGTAGGAGGATGAAAACCTTGATGTGATGAGGGCTTTTTTGAGGAGGTGCTGCCTTTAAAACAATGTTTTATGTATTTTTAGTATCACAATAGGAAGGATGATGATATACACAGCAAATTCCAATACATTTCATTCCTAATAATCACCCTAAGGACACAGTGAAACTGGGTCAGGAAGAGGAAGAGACCTGTGCGAGGTTTTCAAGTCTGCCAAGAGATATTCGAAACTGCAAATACAATATTGGTGAAAATGTGTCCATCTATCCTCTTTCTGCATTCTACGTATCACTCTCTTTATTTTCATGAAGCCCCCCAAAATTGTAGTTCTGACAGTAAATGCTGTTTTTATCGCTTGCGCCATTTGATAGGTTGCAGCCTCTGTTGATTGGCAGCTGTCCTGATCCTGAATCATCCACCAACTGCTAAAACTAAGGCTGGGGTCATATCCGAAATCGGTCCAGAAATCGGTCCAATTATGATAATCACACTCAGATCTCAGAGTTTGATCAGAGTGTGATCAGAATTTCTCGCATGTGGAGAGGATGGGAAAATAAAAATTCTCTATCCTCTTCATTTTGTCAGTCTGTGAAAATCGGACGGCACTTGGAAGTCATGCGAGTGCGGTCCATGGACCAATTATTTTGCATGGCCAAGTGTGATCCCATTTACACATGCATACAGATTCAATCCAGTCGAATAATACAGACATGTGCACGGTTCCATAGAATAACATTGGTCTGAGTGCGATCTGATGTTTTGTCGGATCGCACTCTGACCCAACATACAGTCGTCTCCACGAGCCCTAAGGGGCAGAAGCTCTCAGCTTATGCTTGAGCATGCAGACCTGTATTTGGACCCATAAACCGTTGATGAGTCTATACACCGATCTGTGCACACTCCGGTAAAGGCTAATAACGTCAGGCTACAACATATCCGATATTTTCTTAGGTTTTATTTACACTTTAAGCAATTTCCTGATACTTTATCTTTCTCTGTCCACATTTTGCTCGACCAGATCACTCCTTTGATGGCTTGAGTAATTTTGTCCTCTACTCTGTCCTACTCCCAAAAGAACCATTATAAAGATGTAGAAAAGCTAAAAACGATGACACTCCATTTCTGTAGCAGCGACGTGATGCAGACATCGCTGCGTGATATTTATACAGAGTAGCGATCCAGCTTTACTTGGGTAAACGGTGAAAACAAATACATGTGTTCTTGAATCTTGACACATAATGTACTAGTAATGCACATAATGAAACCTCTAGAAATATTTATACTTGACGGATAATAAAAGAATGATGTAAAAAGCTGCATGTTCGCCTGCTCTTTACACTTCTAATTGTATCAGAAGTGACAATTGTTCCATGGATAATCTGTTGCAAAGCAGACGAAGGTCCAGTTATTGGTAAATAAGACAAGGACAAGTAATGTAACTAAAGTTTACATAAGTGCTTATATATGACGGAGGTAGAATAATCATGGCACATCCTGATACAATAACAGAGACAAGACGTAGAAAATGCAAATAACAATGTGCTATGCATCAAACTAAGATCTGCTACTTCTCAAGGACCAGGGGATGATAAATCGTCTGTGCACCTTGTTTAAAGAGTCACATAGGTTGCACAAAAGAGCGCGGTTTATCAACTTCAACTTTTGTCCATCAATTGTACATTTTTTCCCCTAAATTATCTATAACCCACAATGTTCTGTGTACTGAGGAAATCATCCAGCCCTTGTATAAAAGCTGTTATAGTGTCTGCCATTACTACCTCTTGTGGTTGTCATTCCACAGTCTGACTGCTCTAACTGTAAAGAACCCTTTCCTATGCAGGTGCCGGAATCGCCTTTCTTCCATCCATGAGTGCCCCCTGGTCCTTAGTTTGGTCTTTGGAAGGAATAAGTCATGTGCCGTCCTTTGTACTGACCACATATATATTGATACATATAAATGAGATCTCCTTTGAGGAGTCTTTTTTCTAAGCTAAACAAGCCCAACTTTTCCAACCTCTACCAGTAACCTTTTCACTGTCCTAGACCACCAGGGATGTTACCAGTAACCTCTTCTCTGCTTTAGATCACCAAGAATGTTTCCAGTAAACACTTCACTGCCCTAGAATACCAGTAACCTTTTCACTACTCTAGACCACCAGTGATCATACTATTAACCTCTTCTCTGCTTTAAATCACCCTAGAATGCTGCCAGGCACCTAGTGAATGCCCTAGACCACTGGGGTTGTACCAATAACCTTTTCACTGCCTTAAGGTACTGCCACACTAAACAATATCGCTAACGGGATCGCTAAAAAACGTCACTATTTAGCGATCCCGTTAGCGATGTTGCTGTGTGCGGCAGCTTCCAGCGACGAGCTTCCTGCTGGGATCTCGCTCGTCGCCGGAAACGATCCGGACCCTTTTTTCATCGCTGGCGCTCCCGCTGGGTGAGTATCTTATCGCTGTGTGGCACCTTTTCTTAGCGATTTAGCGGTACTTTTGTACCGCTAAATCGCTAAGAAGATCGCTAACGGCGATAGCGTCGTTAGCTATATCGCTAAATGTGGCACACATTTAGCGATATTAAAACGATCCCGCTAGCGATCTCATTAGTATGCGCCGCTAACGAGATCGTTAGCGGGAGCGTTTAGTGTGGCAGTACCTTTAGACCTTCAGGGTTGCCACTAATAACATCTTCTCAGCATTAGACAACCTTGGCTGTAAACAACTGTCCTAGATCGCTAGAGATATTGCAATTAACCTTTTGTATAATTTTCTCTTATAGCCCCTTGCGTCTCCTTTGTTAATAATGCTTTTGGTCTGGAGAGACATCAGAACATAAAAACATATTTTCACAGAAAACAGGGCACTTTGGAATTGGACCAAATTTTATTTGGACTTAATCGAATCTGCCTAAAATAATTTTCAGGACACATTAGGAAATATAGTAGGAGTTGTAATAAAATACCTTTCAAGTTCTGGATCTCCGTAGAATGCAGTCGAACATTTCACAGCATAGACTGACCACCATTTCTTGTGCCTCACTTTGTACACTTTCCCAAATCCGCCAAGAGCTATAGGAATCCATTCATTCTCAAAGTCCTCCTTCTTAAACTGAGTCAGGTTGCTAGTTCTCTCTTCCCCGTCCACAGCCATGTTACTGAGGCGTCCTCCTGGCACATTTGTTAGGACTCGTGTGTCAGACTGGAACTTCAGATATTTTAAGAGTTTCTCTTCCTGGATTGAGAATGACGGCGTTACACAGAGAGGGCGGGAACGGGTAATGTGTAATGCAGGTGGAATTCCATCCTATAGTGACTTGTATATACCAGTTTTACAACTTCAGGTATGTTATGTCAGGACAGAATGGAACCATTAAAATAGCAGTAGTTCTGTAATCTCCACATGGCGAAACCTTTGAAGTACAGTAAAGATGAGTCACGGTTTACTTAGCATACAAGAGGTAGTGTTACTTTCTCTTATTTTACAGTTTTGCTTTGTTTTTACTTTCCTAACGTTATGAACAGTTGGGGTTGGCCAACAGGTGGCGAAGGTATGGCTAAAATGCACTCTAAAGGTACTGTCACACTAAACGAGATCGCTATGGAGATCGCTAATGAGTCACCGATTTCATGATGTAGTAGCGATCTCGTTGGCGACTTAGCTGTGTGTGACATGTACCAGCGCTGTGGTCCCCGCTGCGATGTCGTTGATCATTCATGAACGTTCTGAGCCGTTTTTTGGTCGTTGGTGTCCCGCTGGTGAGCCTGAATCGCTGAGTGTGACACCCTTTATGAACGACTTCACCAGCGTCGCAGGTGGGACTAGGTTTTCCCAACGACCGCAGAGGTCGTTATAAAGATCTCTGATGAGTTGTGCTTGGAATCTAACTAGCGATCACATAGCGATCACACCAGCGATCTCGCCAGGTCGAGTCGTTGTTGTGATCGCTGGTGCGATCGCTAAGTGCGACAGTGCCTTAAGACCTTGAGGTCAAGCAAGTGGCCATGATTTTAAAATAGATCACGTTAGATTAATTGGTAATTGTTTGCTTATAGTTAATAACTACACATTGTAGCATGTTTCACTTGCAGCTTTCTGAGGTCTACCGGCCACCCTATTTGTGTATAGCCCTAACAGTTATGTAAATGAAGAGAACATCTAAAAAGTATGCACAAGTCAAGGATATTGGCTTTAACAGACTAAATTAAAAAATATATCCATAGCTCATTTTTAATATGGAATATCCAAATGAATGGCAGAAATGGTGCCCCGGAAGAAACTGGTAATAGCAAAACTCAGTGTCAGGCTTTGTGTTTGGTCTACACTAGGGATGAGCAAACCCAAGAGTACCCGAGAGAGAGTACCAAAGTTCGGGTCCCCATTGCCTTCCATTGGGTTTGGGTTCAAGTTTGGGTATAGTTCTGGTACCCAAACAGAACTTTGGAACAAAGTTCGCTCAAATCCCAAACATCCACGGGTCTGCTTATCCTTAGTGTATGTCATTGAATTTTTATGTTGAAGGCACTTTTGTTAATGATGGCTTTTTTACATTTTTGTAATTAAAGGCCTTTTATTTCACATGCAGCCCTGGGGTCCTGGGTTCAAATCTCACCAAGTACAACATCTGCAAGGAGTTTGCATATTCTCCCAGTGTTTGTGTGGGTTTCCTGTGAGTTCTCCGGTTTCCTCCCACATTCCAAAGATATACAGATAGGGAATGTAGATTGTGAGCCCCAATGGGGACAGTGCCAATAATGTATGTAAAGCGCTGTGGAATTAATGGCGCTAAATTAGTGAGTAAAACAAATAAATAAATATACTTCTACAGTACAATGCACTCAAATACCTTGTTGTTTAGTGAGACTTCACGCTTTCAAATAGATCACTAAAGATTGATTGGAAACTGATTGCTTATTATAATTAGGTGCACATTTTTGCATGTTTGCCCTTGCAGCTTAGTTGTATAGCTTTTAGCTTTTATCAGCTAGCCCTAATTTTTATAGCCGTAAGAGAGAGAACATATAAACTGTATGCACAAGACCAGGATATTAGCTATTACAGATTTAATTACAAAGTATCCAAAGCCCCTTTCTGATATAGAATGTCATGGAGCAAAATGTAAACAATGCTCCTGAAGAAGCTGGTGATAGCGAAACCTAGTATTGAGCTTTGCAATCAGTGTGTGCCACTTAATTTTTATGCTAAAGTCAGTGGAATTTAAGGCTATTTATTGCACGTAACTGGATGGACTGCTTTTTTTTTGCATGGGATAAGTGTGGTACTATTTCTGAATGAAAATAAAATATGTCTTCTTTTACACTCTTAAAGGATGGAACCATGCATGGAGTTTCAGTGCTAGTTTTTGGTTCTGTTTTTTGTGTTGCTGGTGAGAAGTGGATTCAAAAGGAATAAAACCTATAAAAATAACTTCTAATTCTCCTTCCTGATGGATCCGCTTTCAGTTTTGGGACAGGCTGAGGAAAATCTCTCCATGTGGTATAATTACTGCACTTACTTTGCAATGTCTGCTTATAGTACTCTTAGGTTGCAACAGAGACAAGCTTGGTTATAATTGTAGTCTCTGCAACCCCTATTACTACATCCCAGCACTAAGCATTTAGGAAACGGAGGTGTAAAAGGATAATCTAACATTTTCTGTACATGACTCAGACACATACCAGTAATACCTGGTAATTATGAGGCAGTTATAAAAGAGCAAAACAGTATCATCATTGACTTTATGGTAAATATTTACCAATGTTCCTTATTCTTCAGCTGAAACTTTTTTACCTAAATCTCAAGATTTAAACTCTAAACCCGTAATATTGAAAATCCGATCTCACAAAGACGAAACACATTAAATGTAAGATGTCGGAAGTTTGATTTATGACCATAAGGACACGATAAATAAATGTATCTGCAGTGTCTGGAGAACAATGTAAAATTATAGCTTTCAGTGCATCCATAACCTATAATTTTGCTACAATATAACATTAACTATAAAATAGGCCTTAAAATGAAAATAATACAATCATATTTTTTTCACAACCTGCATAATAAGGAATAAATATGAGTCAAAGAGTTAACGCTTTGGATATCAGGCCACATTTCACATATGTATAATAT
>VIAB01012669.1:17125-30241 GCA_009801035.1 Oophaga pumilio
GCAACTGAGAGGTAGAATTACTCCAACCTTAGCCGGAATCGAACTCAGGACCCAAGTGTTAAAGGTGAGTGAGCTAACCACTGAGCCACCATAGAATTACGTGATGACAGGGTCATCACAAGGGAACCTGCTCTTCATTTCCATGACCCATCAGTGGACACTGACAGACATATTGATGATGCACTCATCCAGCAATTCTATGGGTCATCATCATCAATATGTCTCTCAGTGTCCACTGACGGGTCATGGAAATGAAGAGCAGGTTCCCTTGTGATGACCCTGTCATCACGTAATTCTATGGTAGCTCAGTGGTTAGCTCACTCACCTTTTAACGTTTGGGTCCTTGGTTCAATTCTGACTAAGGTTGGAGTAATTCTACCTCTCAGTTGCTCTAGTTTTTCATGACCTGTTGGTGGACACTGATAGACATATTGATGACCTAGCCATCAGGTCACTCTCAGGCAGCATGGTGGCTCAGCGGTTAGCTCCTTCACCTTCTAACGCTTGGGTCCTGAGTTCGATTCTGACTGAGGTTGGAGTAATTCTTCCTCTCAGTTGCTCTTAGTTTTTCCTGATCTTCCTTTGGTGCTGGTAGTAATATCAATGACTTCCGAGCAGTTCTCTTCCAAGCAGCACGGTGGCTCAGTGGAAAGCGCTGGTGCTTTGCAGCATGGAAGTCCAGGGTTCAAATCCCACTATGGATGACATCTGCAAGGCCCTTGTGTGTTCTCCCTGGGATCTGGTGGGCTGCCACCCATGCTCCTAACACATACAGTGGTGGTCTTACCTGTGTGAAGGAGGGCTATCCTGTGTTTCTGAGGGGTGGAAGAACATTTCCATCTGAGGACAGGAGGGGGCCAAAATTTTACTAAGTCCCTAAAAACATTTTTCACAGCTCAGCAGCAACTGAGCTGTTTTTTTTTTGCTACTTGAATCATTCATCCAATAAGGACCAACACCACTCAGACTACTTGCCCAATGAAGGGGGCAGGCAAGCAGCCCTCCTGGATGCTGCACGGGGAATGCCACCACTGTATGTGTTAGGAGCATGGGTGGCAGCACACATGATCCCAGGGAGAACACACAAGGGCCTTGCAGATGTCATCCATAGTGGGATTTGAACCCTGGACTTCCATGCTACAAAGCACCAGCGCTTTCCACTGAGCCACCGTGCTGCTTGGAAGAGAACTGCTCGGAAGTCATTGATATTACTACCAGCACCAAAGGAAGATCAGGAAAAACTAAGAACAACTGAGAGGTAGAATTACTCCAACCTCAGCCAGAATCGAACTCAGGACCCAAGTGTTGGAAGGTGAAGGAGCTAACCGCTGAGCCACCGTGCTGCCTGAGAATAACCTGATGGCTAGGTCATCAATATGTCTATCAGTGCCCACCGACAGGTCATGAAAAACTAGAGCAGGTCCATTTGCTATTTCTAAAGTACAACTGAGAGGTAGAATTACTCGACCTCAGTCAGAACCGAACCAAGGACCCGAGCGTTAAAAGGTGATTGATCTAACCACTGAGCCACCGTGCTGCCTGCTTATTGCTTGAATAACGGTCGTCCCCGACCATTGCCTCAAAAACTTTATTAAACACTAGGAATACTCCACACAGGGAGATCAATTGAGAAATATATATACATTAGTTCAACGCGAGCATAGTCTTTTTTTTTTTTTTATTGGCACCTCCAGTCCTTGGTGGGAAAAAAAAGTTAATTCTTTCCATGGTACCTTTGACGTGCGCCCGGAGACAGTCCTTCCGTTAACAGCGCCAATCTACCCATAAACAGATCAGTCTCATATACCTGAGGGTATTACCCTTCCAGAAGGTCAACAGTTCTCTAAGGGAGGCATCCCTATGTGAACGGCACGGTCCTGTGCGCCACGCACGCGCTGCCTGGTCCTGGAACATCTGTTGCTGCAGCCGCACCCGGTCTGGTAGTCCAAGGACCCGTTATTTCACAAAGCAAGATTCTACTATCCAGCAGAAAGGGCGCAACAAAACTCAATTTTACAAACTTAACGGTTACTCCTGGCCGTCCGGCCGTATTACTCCCGACTCTGAGAGCAGTTCAGGGCTCCTGTGCCCACTGGGACGCAGAACAGTACGGTGTACTGATATAGGCAAATGGTGCAACGAGCACAACTTTCACTAAAGAGTTAACTGGAGTCCGCTCAGCGACATCCGTTCCGTGTTGCCTCGTCTCTTTGCGGGCTCCATGCCCGCATTTGGGTTTACACTGATTCTGCAGCTGCAGACATCATAGGCTGTGCAATAGCCTGAGAACTGGGAGCCACCTGGGCCTGTCTTGGGCTCCTTCCTCCCACAGGGTAACGGCCACGGCATAGTACACCGAGGGTCATCCTCCCGGTAGAACTTGACCCAGTCTCCTTCCTTCAGGGGCCTGCCGAATTTCACTGAGGCAGCGTTAACGTAGACTTTGGTGTTCGTATCCAGTTCCCGGATGAACCCATAGCTGCGTTCCATGTTGATGTACAACCCCCCTTAGTGATGTCACAGTCCACAAGTATAACTTTCTGTCAGTCAGCCCAGCCCTCAGCTGCTGCCTGGGAGCTGTTGCATCAAAACCCTCTAATGCATTTTGATGTATGGCCCCTCCCCCACCTGCATGGTTAGCCTGGGATGAACTAAGCCACATGTGAGTGTTTCTGCTTTAATCATCTTTTTATTTAGTAATTGCTGTGTATATATTGTAATTGTCTCATATTGTAAAATCTTTTTCTACCTTCTGTAAACACTGCCTACCCTTTTGGAGTAAAATATAAAATTACTAGTTCGTCTCTATGTTCAATAACGAATTTGTACATGCCTGAAGTGTATTACGCTACTAATTTGGGTTGGGTTCAGTCCCCCTTTAATTAATATTAATTAAGAAATCGGAGCTGTTGGCAGCGAAGTGTGCTCTGGGCTAGAGGGGCACCACTGGCAGTGACAGAATGGGTTTTATAAGCTCTTGCCTGGCTGCGGCTAGGACTAGTTATAATTCCTTTGCTGCAGCGTGCCTCATAGCCAGTGCACAACAGGTGGCCTGTCCAATGACTAATTGTCCTGGGTGCAGTTCCCTGACTGACCTGAGGGTGAGGGGGGCGCCAGTGAACTGCGGGTTCCAAAGCGGAACCAGAAAGTGGGATATACATAAATCCCTGCAGTTCGTGACATATTGTTGGCAGCAGTGGGATAACTAAAATAAGCCCCTGCGGTAAATTGATAGGTCAAGACTAGCTTGCTGTTTTGATCACATTGTTAGCAGCGGTGGGATAACTAGGATAAGCCCCCTGCGCATGTGATAGCTGTGTGCGGCCAAAGGTCACCACACTTTTCATGACATTTGGTGGCAGAGCGGTGGGATTATAGAGCATTAGTCATCTGGTCTGAGCAATCATTCCTCTCACTAAAGACTTGCACGGTTCTTCCGAGGACCCAGCACCAAAAGATTTGGAGAACGGACTCAGTGTTTATTAGTCCTGAGACAATTGTGTGTACTTGCGGTTACCCCTCCCTTTCTCTTTGTTTTTCTATCCTATCTTTTATTTGGCAATCATGGCTACGAGGGGATACGACTCGTATAATCGATGTAACAAGGAAACCCTTCTCACCATGTGCGAGTGGAGGCAGATTGACCCCACGAACCAAAGCAAAGGTCAACTGTTCCTGGCCCTGGTGGCACTGGACCATGCCCAGAGCGCGGCGGGCACAGGAGCCGGCTCAAGCAGAGATGAAGCAGCAGAGGCCCAACCCCAGAATGCTGGCCCCACTTACACCCAGGCTGGGTTGGACCCTCACCTGAAGGCAGCTCTGGAACTCCATGCCGAAGACCATGATGGACGTCTGCAGCTGATCCAGCAATACTAGCAGGTGGCCCAAGCTGAGCGCCAAGCCCAGCGGGAGGCTGAGAGAGCCGAGCGAGAAGCCCAGAGAGCCCATGAGCTGGAGATAGCCCGGCGGGGGGATACCCTCCACAGCCCGGAGGAGTGAGCTCAGCAGCGCCAAGAGTCCAAAGCCCCGGCCAGAGCACTTTCCCATGATGGAAAAGGACAGGGACTTGGACACTTTTCTGCGGGCCTTTGAGAAAGCCTGCAGACAGTACCAGCTGCCTGATAATCAATGGGCCAGGTACTTGACCCCAGGGCTAAAAGGCAAAGCCCTGGAGGCGTTTGCTTCTCTCCCTCCAGAACAAGATGGAAATTATGAGGCCATCAAGCAGGCTTGATCACCAAGTACCGGCTAACCCCTGAGTAGAGTTGAGCGATACTTCCCGATATCAAGAAGTATCGGATCGGAATGGGTATCGCCGATACCCAAAAAGTGTCTGCGATACCCGATTCTGATACCGGAAATCCAATGCAAGTCTATGGGACAGAAATATCGGAACTAAAAAAAAACATTTCTTTCCTTGTAAACACTAAATATGCACACACAGAATACATATATATATATAGTTCATACACTTCTACATAGTAAAATAGCCTCTGATTCAATTGCCGGGTAATGCCGGCCGATACCCGATATACCCGATAGTATCGGAATGCTCAACACTACCCCTGAGGTGTACCGCAAAAAGTTCCAGAACCTCCAACGTGGCCCACACGACAGTTACAGTGATGTGGTGCATGGACTCAGGACCCACTTTGACCAGTGGATACAAGGACAGTCAACGACTACCTTTGAGCAGCTGAAGGACCTGATGATCAAGGACCAGTTCCTGCATCTTTGCCCAGCTGAGGTGTGACAGTTCGTGATGGACCGAGAACCAAAGGATGCGGACAAAGCAGAGCAGATCGTGGACACCTATGAGGCCAACCATAAACCTGAGGTGCGGAAGCCAGTCACCACCAGCTGGAGAGGAGATAAGCCTGCAACCAACCCCAGTGCCCGGCCAGCCGACACACCAGAGGCCCTGTCCCATTTGCCACTGCCAGACCTACATCAGACCCCCGCCAGTGTTTCTCCTGTAAACGGACTGGACATATCAGCGCCACCTGTCTGGAGAGACAGAAGAACCCCCCAGCCAAGGCCTCCGAGCCCAACGTATCCGTTCTTTTGGTGAGTGGGGTGGTTGGGAAGGTCGAAGACAACGTGCAGCATGTCCGTGTGGGGGTCCGTCTCGCTAGAGGCCTCAAGGACACCGGGACTGAACAAACCCTCATCCGACCCAAACTGGCGGCCCCTGAAGAGTTGATTCCGGGGTAAACCCTAACTGTCACGCGAATTGGGGCATCCGCTGCCCTGGGTCTTCATTGATTGTGGTGCCGGGAGAGGGGTGAAGGAACTTGGGGTGTCCAAAAACCTGCCCACTGATGTTTCACTGAGGACTGATTTGGGGAGGATGGTTGCATATTTTGTCCCGAACACCCCTCCCCAATCTGATAATGAGGGTAATGCTAACACTGATGATATTGATGATGGGAAACTGAATGTGTTACTTGCCTATGCTTTGATGAGTAATGATGCATCTGATAACCATTTTTTCCCTAGGAATGATGCTGATAGTGATGTATCTGTGCCAGCTGAACCTGTTAACCATTTTTCTGAAAAGGTTGATGTGTCCACAGGTGCAGGAGTGCTCAGCCACGTCGCTCTGTGGAGTGAGACAGCTGGGGAACCCCTGGCAGGAGCAAGCGACAGTGCTCAAGGAAATGGGGAGGTGCATGGGAACCGTGAGGAAGGTGAAGCCATGACACTGACCAGTGCCACCGAGGAAGGTAACTGGCCCATAAGTAGCACTGCTCCTGTAGTGTTGGGGGTGGATGGGGAGGTAGAGCCCATAGCAGCGCAGGCTGATGGGTCTGTAGAAATCCCCGGGGAGACTGCATATGTAGCTGCTGTCACCCGCAGTCAGAGTGCCCGGATCGCAGGTAGCGCCCTGCCATCTGGACCCTCTTCCGCTACAGGAGAGACTGAACCAGAGGTGGACCCAGAGCCGGTCCCAGAGGGTCCCAGTGAGGAAGGAACCCTGACGTCACTTCTGGCTGCCTCCAGCCAGGAGTTCCAGGCCGCTCTGCACTCAGATGCGAGCCTGGAGAACTTGAGACACCTCGCCGAGACGCCCACCTCCGTGACTGATAAGGAGAGGGTGTTCTGGGAACGAGGAAGGTTGTACCGGGAGTCAGTACCCGGAGATTCCCAAAAGGAGTGGTTGAGGGAAAGACAGCTGGTCGTCCTGTACCAGTTCCGAGGTGAGTTGTTGAGGATTGCCCATGAGATTCCACTCGCTGGACACTTGGGGATCAGCAAAACTAAGGCACGGCTGTCTCAACACTTCTATTGGCCCAAGATGGGGACAGATGTGACAAACTACTGCCGCTCCTGTATCACCTGTCAAAAAGTGGTGAAGGCGAGGCCTGCTCTTAAGGCTCCCCTGATCCCGTTGCCAGGGATAGAGGAGCCTTTCCAGAGGATCGCGGTGGACATTGTGGGCCCGCTGGCCGTCCCCATCAGCTCTGGAAAGCAATACATCCTTACTGTGGTAGACTACGCTACCCGGTACCCGGAGGCAGTAGCTCTGTCCTCAACTAGGGCAGATAAGGTGGCGGATGCACTGGTGACCATCTTTTCACGGGTAGGATTTCCCAGGGAGATGCTTACCGATCAAGGGACCCAATTTATGTCTAGCCTAATGGAGGCTCTCTGCAGTAAAATGCAGGTGACGCGTATGGTATCGAGTGCGTATCACCCACAGACCAATGGTTTGTGTGAGCGCTTTAACGGTACCCTCAAACAGATGCTCCGCATGCTGGTTGAGACCCAAGGACGTGACTGGGAGCGGTACCTCCCACACCTGCTATTTGCTTACCGAGAGGTTCCGCAGGCCTCGACGGGGTTCTCCCCTTTCGAGCTTCTGTACGGCAGGCGAGTCCGGGGACCCCTTGAGTTGGTAAGGGAATCCTTGGAAGATGAGCCGAACCCTTCAGAAGTGTCCATCATGGAGTGCGTCATGCGTTTCCGAGACAAAATGCAGACCTTGACGCAGTTTGTGCATGACAACATGACGCAGGCTCAGGCTGACTAGAAGCGGACCTACCAGGTGGGTCAAAAGGTGTGGGTGCTGGTCCCCGTACCAAAGGATAAGCTTCAGGAAACCTGGGAAGGCCCGTACGTCCTGCACCAACAGCTCAACCCAGTCACCTACGTGGTCACTGTTGACCCCGCCCGGGGTAGGCGCAAGGCCTTTCATGTCAATATGATGAAGGCTCATCACGAACAGAAAGCCTGCGTCCTACCGGTCTGCAACCTGCCCGAGGACGGGGAGGAAGACCCCCTCCTGGACATGCTGGCCCCAGCTAAGGCCAGTGGGTCCATCGAGGACATGGAGGTAAGCGCCGCGCTAACCGATCACCAGTGGTCGCAGTTGCTGACCTCGTTGGAACCCTTCCGAGCTGTGTTCTCCAACCGACCTGGCAGAACTGAGTTAGCGGTCCACGAGGTGGACACCGGGAATCATGCCCCACAATGGCGAACACCCTATCGGATCTTTGAGGAGGTGCAACAGTTTATGCACCAAGAGATCGATGAGATGTTGCAGCTGGGAATGATTCAATGGTCCAAGAGCGCATGGGCCTCACCTGTAGTTCCTGTGCCCAAAAAGGATCGGACCACCTGGTTTTGCGTCGACTACAGGGGGCTCAATGCCATCACAACCTCTGGTACGCACCCGATGCCACGCATCTAGGATCTGCTTGAGCGGTTAGCAAAGGCAAAATACCTATCCACCATGGATTTAAGTCGGGGATACTGGCAGATTCCCCTGAGCCCTGAGGCGCAGGAAAGATCCGCCTTTATCACCCCCTTTGGACTGAACGAGTCCACGGTCATGCCCTTCGGCATGAAAAATGCCCCTGCCACTTTCCAGTGGATGGTCAACCACCTGCTTCAGGGACTGGAGAAGTACGCCGTGGCATACCTGGACGACATTGCCGTCTTCAGTTCCACCTGGGAGGAACACCTTCAGCACATCCAGGAAGTGCTCAAGCGTATTCACCAAGCAGGTCTGAACATCAAGCTGGGATAGTGCCAGATGGGCATGAGCAAGGTCCACTACCTGGGGCACTGGGTAGGCGGGGGTTCCATGAGTCCAGAGCCTGAGAAAGTGGACGCGATCATGTCCTGGTCCACCCCCAGGACCAAGGAACAGGTGATGTCCTCCTTGGGCACTGCAGGGTACTATAGACAGTTCAAACAGAACTATAGCAGCCTTGCAAAACCCTTGACGGACCTCACCAAGCGGAATCTACCCCAAACAGTCGACTGGACAGACTGTGAGGCAGCCTTCCTGGCTTTGAAAACAGCCCTGTGCAGCTCTCCTGTGTTAAAAGCAGTTGACCATTCCTAGTACAGACCGACGCCAGCGAGTTTGGCCTCGGTACTGTGCTCAGCCAGGTCGACTCGGGGAACCTAGAGCACCCCGTGTTGTACCTGAGCCGTAAACTTCTGCTGAGGGAAGTGGCATACTCCACCATCGAGGAGTGCCTGGCCATGGTCTGGGCACTGCAATGTTTGCAGCCCTACCTGTACAGACGCACCTTCACGGTGGTAACTGACCACAACCCTCTGAGCTGGCTGCACACAGTGTCCGGAACCAACGGAAGGTTGCTATGCTGGAGCCTTGCCCTCCAGCAGTACGACTTTACCATTCAACACAAAAGGGCAGTGAGCATGGAAACGCAGATGGTTTGTCCCGCGGGGGCGGACCCGCTGAGGTGCGCATGGAAGAGTACCGAGAGGTCTTGCCTCCGTAGTGCACACCAGAAGGGGGAGGTGTCACAATAACTTAAAAATGATGAATGGTTTTCCTTATTAATTCACATGCCTTCCTAGAACTTTCTGTTCCCTTCATAGTTGCAGACTCATGCTTTCCCTTCCCCCAGCCAGCATCTACAGCATTGTGGCTTCCTAGCCTGCATGTAACCCAATACTTCCACTCACTCCTTCCTCTTCCCTCCTCCCTCAGGAATGTTCTTTGTCTAAAACCCATGTGCTTACTGTATGTGTGGGAGGATATTACAGAGGCCATAACTCGACGCCAGTTTATGTGAGGAATAGGAAAATTATGTATCTGGGACCGACACTTTGGAAGCGGCACTACAGCGCATTTTTCAAAGGTATAACGCCAGCAGAATCCGAGAAATGGATTCCTCCCGAACTGAGTGGAATAAACGGTCTGGGTTTAGTGTCGCTAGGAAGCTCAGTCCAGGATATGATGAATGATGGTTCTGCCGTTATTCTGCTAGGTTCTCCAGCCAAGTTATTATAATTAAAAGTTTTTTAACAAATCTGTAACTCTGGGAAAAGGGGAGGGCGGTGGTAACTCAACCCCCTTTAGTGATGTCACAGCTCACAAGTATAACTTTCTGTCAGTCAGCCCGGCCCTCGGTTGCTGCCTGGGAGCTGTTGCATCAAGACACTCCAATGCATTTTGATGTATGGCCCCTCCCCCGCCAGCATGGTTAGCATGGAAAGAACTAAGCCGCATGTGAGTGTTTCTGTTTTAATCATCTTTTTTTATTTAGCAATTGCTGTGTATATTCTGTAATTGTCTCATATTGTAAAATCTTTTTATACCTTCTGTAAACACTGCCTACCCTTTTGGAGTAAAATATAAAATTACTAGTTCGTCTCTGTTCTATAACGAATTTGTACATGCCTGAAGTGAATTACGATCCTAATTTGGGTTGGCTTCGGACCCCCTTTAATTAATTATTATTAAGAAAGCGAAGCTGGTGGCAGCAAAGTGTGCTCTGGGCTAGTTGGGCACCGCTGGCAGTGACGGAACGGGTTTTATAAGCTCTTGCCTGGCTGCGGCAGGCAACTAATTGTCCTGGGTGCAGTTCCCTGACTGACCTGAGGGTGAGGGGGGCGCCAGAGAGCTGCGGGTTCCAAAGCGGAACCAGAAAGTGGGATATACATAAATCCCTGCAGTTCGCAACATATTGTTGGCAGCAGTGGGATAACTAAAATAAGCCCCTGCGGTAAATTGATAGGTCAAGATTAGCTTGCTGTTTTCATCACATTGTTAGCAGCGGTGGGATAACTAGGATAAGCCCCCTGCGCATGTGATAGCCGTGTGCGGCCAAAGGTCACCCCCCTTTTCATGACATTGGGTTGACTAGCGGGACAGTTTTATAGGTCAGGTCGTTACGGACGCGGCAATATCAAATATGGTTACTTTTATTCTTTTGATTTTTTTTCAGTCAAATATTTATTTAGTGATAGAATAATGATTTTTTTTTTATGTTTTAAAAAATATTTTTACACTTATTTAAAAAAAATGTATTTCATTCTAAGTTTTACACTTTGTCCCACTATGGGACACATTTTTTGCAAACCTTGGAGGCCAACACAGACATTCTGCTCCAATATTCATATGGGTGGAGAGCGGGACTGGAGGTCCTCAGTGCTTGGGGCCGTATCCATCTGGAGCGGGCTCCTGGTGAACCCCACTGACGATTGTGCACATCGTCTCGCCCTCTCGCTGCCTTGGATGCTATGGTGAAGGACTCCACAGCTCACCCTGACCCATGGCTGTAGGCCGGTGATGAGCTCAGCGCAGCCACTTTTCACATCCACACTTCTTGCCGCTTTGTTTGGCCAGTTCAACGCCCACATGGGTGACACATTTGTTGGGTCCTGCACCAGTTGTGAAAGATCATTGTCTCCCATTGTGGTCTGTCTCCTTTGCTGGACCTGCAGGTTTCTGCCGCCACTTTACATCAGGGTAGTTGAAGCTCCCCATGATGACTTCTCCCTGAAGTCCGCTGCCAGTCACTAACAGTAAGCAGAGATCTTTAATTATTGGAAATGGTTATAAAACTGTAGAACAGGTCACAATACAAAGGAAACCTCTTTATTCAGCTTCCATCTCTTATCACAGGAGGACGTTTGAGATCCTAGCACGTGGAACAAGGCGAGGACAGTCTGTAAGAGGGACTCAGGACATAGCTAGCACTGGAAGGAGGCGAGGATGGCCGGTGTCAGCAGGACCCCCTCACAATGCCCCGTCAAAGAAAAAATAACCCCTCAGGAGTCATCCACGGCAGGTAGCACCCCGCCAATGTCAGACCCGTGCAATATGGCCAGGCCCATTAGCCAAGCCAGAGCCACAAACCGCAGACTCTGGGATATAGGTGATCTCCAGTCTCTCGCGTGGCGGCCTAGAAGGTGCCTCACACCTCCAACAGCTGTCCAGGCGCTCGTCTATGGCTTGGCTGATATTTCCGGTCATGGGACTCGAGCAGCCAGCGGGTTACCCCCAAAAAGGCTGGTTCTTTCCTCTGCACCTCAGGCACAAGAACTTGGGTGGAGGCAGAATGACGGCGCTCGTACAGGAACAGGAACACTTATAAAGATGGGCCGGTAGTCTTCTGGAAGAGTCAGAGCCTGTTGATGCATGGTGGTAACAACCGTGTAACGGAGATCTCGGGTCACATCACCGCGCAGCTCTAACAGCGCCAGCACATGGTCTTCACTGGGGAAAAAGGAAATGCCGTTACTTCTAGCCCCAATCCCGCGTGTGCAGCGCCATCACCAGGTGCAAGATGGAAGGGTTAACCTCCACCAGTAGGACTACATTTACCTGATATCTGGGAACGCCGCCATCAGTCCAGACACCTCCAGGCTGAGCAGTGAGGGGTCCTTGAGGGCAAAGAGTTCCTCGAGGGAGCGAATGAGGGGGACACAGAGTGTGGACTCCTCCATACCCTGAAAGAATGGCAGAAAAAAACCATCAGCACCAAGTCATAGTCCACACCCCACCCAGGGTCCTACTAATGGCAGCCGATACATGCTGAACTACATCCCTCTCACCCTGCACCCCCTCCACTGCATCCCTCACCTTATGCACCTCCACTGCATACCTCACCCTCAGCACCTCCTGCACCACATCCCTCTCACCCTCTACACCTCCTGCACCGCATCCCTCTCACACTCCACCTCCTGCATCGCATCCCTCTCACCCTCTGCACCGCATCCCTCTCACCCTCTGCACCTCCTGCATCGCATCCCTCTCACCCTCTGCACCGCATCCCTCTCACCCTCTGCACCTCCTCCACTGCATCCCTCTCACCCTGCACCTCCTCCACTGCATCCTTCACCTTAAGCACATTCTCCACTGCATCCCTCACCCTCTGCACCTCCTGCACCACATCCCTCTCACCCTCAGCACCTCCTGCACCGCATCCCTCTCACCCTCTGCACCGCATCCCTCTCACCCTCTGCACCTCCTCCCTCTCACCCTCTCCCCTGCATCCCTTTCACCCTCTGCACCTCCTGCAGTGCATCCCTCTCACCCTCTGCACCTCCTGCACTGCATCCCTCTCACCCTCTGCACCTCCGCTACTGCATCCCTCTCACCCTGCAACTCCTCCACTGCATCCTTCACCTTAAGCACATTCTCCACTGCATCCCTCACCCTCTGCACCGCATCTCTCACCCTCAGCACCTCCTGCACCGCATCCCTCTCACCCTCAGCACCTCCTGCACCGCATCCCTCTCACCCTCTGCACCTCCTGCATCGCATCCCTCTCACCCTCTACACCGCATTCCTCTCACCCTCTGCACCTCATTCCTCTCACCCTCTGCACCTCCTGCACTGCATCCCTCTCACCCAGCACCTCCTGCATGGCATCCCTCTTACCCTATGGACCTCCTGCACTGCATTTCTCTCACCCTGCACCACCTCACTACATCCTTCTCAATCTGCACCTCCTGCACTGCATCCCTATCACCCTCTGCATCTCCTGCGTCGCATCCCTCTCACCCTATGCACTCCCTGCACTGCATCCCTCTCACCCTCTGCACCGCATCCATCTCATCCTCTGCACCTCCTGCAAAGCATTCCTCTAACGCTCTGCACTGCATCCCTCTCACCCTCTGCATCTCCTGTGTCGCATCCCTCTCACCCTATGCACCTCCTGAACTGCATCCCTCTCACCCTCTGCATCTCCTGTGTCGCATCCCTCTCACCCTATGCACCTCCCGAACTGCATCCCTCTCACCCTCTGCACCGCATCCATCTCATCCTCTGCACCTCCTGCAAAGCATCCCTCTCACCCTTTGCACCTCCTGCACTGCATCCCTCGCACCCTCTGCACCTCCTGC
>VIAB01012670.1:26931-46499 GCA_009801035.1 Oophaga pumilio
GATATTTTTCGATCCCGAGCAGTATCGCTCAACACTAAAGAGAAACCATCAGGAGGATCTAGTAAGTGCTGGATTTGTAACAAACCTGACTCCACGGGATTCACAAATTACATGGACAGGAATGTGAATTAAGACATTAGCCTCGATTTATCAGGATTGGCGTTTTTCATGATAGTCTAAATGGGAGGGTGGAGTGTAATCACCTAATTAATTAAAAGGCGCACACCTCTAAATGAATCAGGCGAGACGCAAAGTGGCATGAGCCTTTGTGTGCTCCTCACCACAAATCTGACTCCAGTCAGGGACTGGCGCGAGATTTGTGGCGTAAGGTATGCCACCGCTTGTCAAGAATTTGACAATTGGGTTTATCACATCCTGGCACTTCTCTGTCCCTCTCCAGCTCTGCATGCTTTGTCAGAGCTAGGCCTAAATGGTTTGAAAATTACAAAAGCTGTAAAATATTTGCTCAAAAATGTAGCTACTTTTCAATGTTTTTTACACACGTTTTCTCGCACAAATGCTCTGATGAAATGGAGCCATTGACTTTATTGGAATCAAAGTAAAGTGTTTCTACCTCAACTTGAGGTCTTCATCAGACTCATTAAAAACATCCCATCAAAAATGTACAAAAATACTTATCCTTCTGCGCTTACGAGCACCTCCCATTGGTTTCTCTGAGAGCTTCTACAGTTCCTTTTTGACTTCTTAATCTATATTATGAACTTGAAATACTGACTTCCTCCATAATAAAATATTGATAAGCAGTGGTTTATGATCAGTCACCTTCCAGATCTCTAGACAGAATGCTACTAACTAGTTAATTGTGTATTGATGAGCAATGTTCACGACAGTGAAAGATGGGCTGTTGGTCCACCCTTGACAGCTAGAATACTTTAATAATATGCTATTGATGAGTACTCTGAACTTGCTTTACCTTTGGATCTAAGAACTGAGTGGTTTTTTTTGCTTGTTAAACAGGCTCTGACATAACATGTGTTCTGCGCACGCTTTCCTCCTCCCTATTTCACGCTCTGAATATGAATCATCACCACTGTCACTGAATTTCTGTCTGGGCCATTTAGTGTGGAGGATGAGTAACAAAATATGTCAATATGTGAAAGGCGTAAGGTGGGGAGGGAAAGTTTACTTGGCAAAGCAGCATATACATCTTCTCCTGTAAGAATATCTGGCAGCAGACAAAACAATGATACTAAACTGTCTAATCTATCATTGATGGAGGCATAAATGTGTCAGATACAAAGTATACAAATACAGGTGCTTTTCACAAAATTAGACTATCATCAAAAAGTTAATTTATTTCAGTTCTTCAATACAAAAAGTGAAACTCATTATATAGAGTCATTACAAACAGAGTGATATATTTCAAGTGTTTATTTCTGTTAGTGTTGATGATTATGGCTTACAGCCAATGAAAACCCAAAAGTCATTATCTATAAGAGTACTTTATAACACCAGCTTGAAAATTGATTTTAAAATCAGAAATGTTTGCCTACTGAAATGTATGTTCAGTAAATGCACTCAATGATTGGTCAGAGTTCCTTTTGAATCAATTACTGCATCAATGCGGTGTGCCAAGTCTTGCTGGAGAATGAAATTTCCATCTCCAAAAAGCTGATTGGCAGAGGGAAGCATGAAGTGCTCTAAAATTTCCTGGTAGATGGCTGCACTGACTTTGGTCCTGATAAAACACAGTGGACCTACACCAGGAGATGACATCGCTCCCCAAACCATCACTGATTGTGGAAACTTCACACTAGACCTCAAGCAGCTTGGATTGTGTGCCTCTCCACTCTTCCTCCAGACTCTGGGACCTTGATTTTCAAATGAAATGCAAAATTTACTTTCATCTGAAAACATCACCTTGGACAACTGATCAACAGTCCAGTTTTTTTTCTGCTTGGCCAAGGTAAGATGCTTCTGGCGTTGTCTATTGGTCATGAGTGGCTTGACACAAGAAATTCAACACTTGAAGCCCATGTCCTGAATACGTCTGTGTGTGGTGGCTCTTGAAGCAATGACTCCAGCAGCAGTCCACTTCTTGTGAATCTCCCCCATATTTTTGAATGGCCTTTTCTTAACAATTCTTTGAAGGCTGCAGTTATCCCGGTTGTTTGTGCACCTTTTTCTACCACACTTTTTCCTTCCATTCGGCTGCATTCTGGTGCTGTGAAGCATCATAACACTGTTAACCTGCAGATTAACCTCATTTCTGCAGGTTAAGAAGGTTATTCCTAATGACACTTTCCCTTTAACAACTTTTTCGTCCTTGTCAAAACTACTCGGTCATCAGGGCCTGGATACTGGGAGTGTGTAATGAAATTGACCCAGGTTTTGACAATGTACCACTGCCTCTGTTGTAACTGGTGTATGTCTCACTCGACTCTCATCCTTGGTTGGACAAGAAAGCTTTCCCCTGCCACTAGCGTTGTGTGATCGGAATTTTTCCAAGATACTTCCCACAATGGCCTTTTGTTATAGCACTATTTTAGTAGACCTCTCTGCCTCAGGAAGAAGAGATGCAAGGTTCTCATTGTAGTGTGGGTCTATCAGGGTGAACAACCAGTACTCTTTTTTGGCCAAGATGAAAGTAACGGAGGGTCATGGGAAAGGCAGCTGTACATAAAGTCTGTCAGATGTGCCAAGGTCCCTACAGCCAACGCTTCCCTGTCTCCACCAAAATGATTACACTCCATGTCCTCCTCCATCTCTTACTCCTCATTCCCCTCTTCAGCCCACCCACGTAGGAGAGAGGGTATGAAGCTTGTGTAGGTACTAGTCTCTGTTGCGCCAGCTAGCTCCTGTGATGACCCGACTCCAACATTTTGTCTGGATGTCCACCTCTTGGCCCTTGAATCGATGGATGGGCTTCATTTTGCATTCTTCCAACTGTCATGGCACTCACATGATGTAATTTGGCAATTTTTTTTTGCTAAAAGATGGGTATAGATCAGCTGAATGATGCTGTTTCTCTTTCCTTGGCTGCTCCTCAATTCGAACCAGTGACTTTTCACTTGGGAATCAACCTAATAACACACTGAGCTATTAGGGAATGTGAGAACAGGTTGTGTTGTGAATGTGTTAGAAATGAATTCTGAGCAGAAGCTCCCTCTGGTGGTTACAAACAGTACTGAACTATTCAATGAAGATTGTGAAGATTGGCAATCAGGTGTTACAGACTGGTCTTATATAAGGGAGGTTCCCTCCCATCAGGGTTGCCGGTGATCAATTGTTCTTGTCTCAACTTTGGTTCCTGGTTCACTTGGAAGCTTGCTGTGTCTTGCCTGCATCTTCTGCTAACAGATAAGATATTTTCTGCTTTTATTGTTGTGCTTGCTTTTTGCATTTTGTCCTGCACTTCTGTGGAGCTCAGCCAGGTCCCCTCCGGGGGCTTGTGCTCCTCTCAGTTTATCTGAGCCACTGTTATTTGTTCATTTGCCTTTTCCAGTTTTTTCAGTGGCTGCTGCTTAGTTTTGTTACACCAGAGAACTAATTTAGGTGGTAGAGGTCGTGTGATCTCAGGTGTTTTTGCAATTAGTGAGATGGTATTTTTTTAGGTTTTTTTTGGATTGCAGTAAGTGTCCTTCCTATCCTTTTCTTTCTAGGAAGATTGGGCCCCAACGTTTGTTCATACTATTTTCTGTCTGTGTCTGTATTTCCTCTTGTCTAACCGCCATTACATGTTTGGGGGCTTCCTATGTTCTTTGGGGATCTGCTCCGGGGCAGATAGTTTTCCTCTTTCTATCTTTAGGTGTAGTTAGCTTCTCAGGCTGTGACGAGGCGTCTAGGACCAACGTAGGAACGCTCCACGGCTGCCTTTAGTTGTGGTGGTTAGTCAGGTTACTGCAATCCAGTAGATTCCAACCTCTCTGGTGTATTGCCTTTTTTGCCTGCTCTCCTCAGCTACCAAATCATAACAAGGTTGTATTTCGTAGTATATAGGAAGAAAAAGATTTTTCCACCACCAGCAGCAAAACAATGACAATGCAGTGATATGACAAGAATCTGCACAACTAATCATATGCTAAATAGTTGCAAATTTATGTATGAGATAGCCAAAATAATTGTCCATAAAATGATGGTAGTCTCACATTCAAAGCTGTAGTGGATGGTGACATATGGAGCCTGAAAGTCAAAAGTGCAAAACATTGTTACCCTTTTGCTCATCACTATATATACTATTGAAATGTAACAGAAAGCACCTAATGCTCTATGGATGAATAATTGAATACAGACACCTTTTTCAACACTTTTGAGAGTCTTATATATCACTGCAGTGTAACAGAAAGCACCTAATACTCTATGGATGACTAATTGAATACTTTGAATACAGACCAATTTTTCCATGCTTTTTTGGAGTCTTATATACCACCGAAATGTCACAGAAAGCACCAAATACTCTATGGATGACAAATTGAATACAGACAATTTTTTCTATGAGAATCTCTATACGGGAACGCTGGCTACATACTGGGATTTTCCTTGCTATCTATTGTTTTACCACGGATGTCTGAGGGCCTTTTCCATGTGCCCATTGGGCTGAGCTGCAGACTCTTCCCCTTGGATTCCTGTTGGATCCCCTTTCAATGCAATTATATAAGCATGCAATTTACACCTAGTTTCTACTGCACTTAGATCATGTGCGGCGTTGTTCCCTTTTTTTTCCTATCCTCAGGGTAGTTTGGATTCACTTAAAACTGTATGGATGTATTTGAATCCATACAAAGTTTTAAACATTTTTGGAGTTTTATATACCACCGAAATGTCAGAGAAAGCACCTCATGTTCTATGGATGACTAATTGAACACAGACAACTTTTTCAATGTGTTTCTGGAGTCTTATACACCAACCAAAATGTCACAGAAAGCACCAAATACTATATGGATGATTAATTGAATAGAAACAAATTTTTCAACTTTTTTGGAGTCTTACATACCACTGAAATTTTACAGAAATCACCTAATACTGTATGGAAGACTAATTGAACTCAGAAAATTTTTTAAATGCTTTTATGGAGTCTTATATGCCACTGTAATTTAACAGAAAGCACTTAAAACTGTATGGATGACTATTTGAATCCAGACAAATTTTTGAACACTTTTTTGGTGTGTTAAATACCACCGAAATGTGTTGTGAATTGGTTTGGGATGAGTTCTGAGCAGAGGCTCCCTCTGGTGGTTACAGGCGGTACTAATGAGGATTGTGAAGACTGGGAATCAGGTGCCACGGATTGGTCTTATATAAGGGAGTCATTTCCCCATCAGGGTTGCCGGTGATCAATTGTTCTGGTCTGAATCCTTCTTTCCAGTTTCCCTTGTAGCCTGCTGTGTCGTGTCTGCATCTCCTGCTTTCAGATAAGACTTTTTCTTATTTTGTGTTTTTGCTATATTTTTGTATTTTGTCCTGCTTTTCTGTGGGAACCTTCTGGTCCCTTCTGGAGGCTTTTGCCCTCTCAGTTTTGTACAGCCACTGATGTAAGTTCTTTTGCTTTTTCCAGTTTTTTCAGTGGCTGACTGTTTTTCCTTTTGTTGCACCAGAGAGCTAATTTAGGTGGCAGAGGTCGTGTGATCTCAGGTGATTTTGAAATTAGTATTGTTGGTTTGTTTTCAGGGTTTTTGGAGATTGCAGTAAGTACCCTTCCTATCCTTTTCTATTTAGATAGTTTGGGCCCCAGCATTTGCTCATACTATTTTCTTACTGTGTTTGTGTTTCCTCTTGTCTAACCGCCATTACATGTTTGGGGGCTTCCTATTTACTTTGGGGTTCTGCTCCGGGGCAGATAGTTTTCCTATTTCTATCTGTAGGTGTAGTTAGTTTCTCAGGCTGTGACGAGGCGTCTAGGACCATCGTAGGAACGCTCCACGGCTGCCTCTAGTTGCGGTGGTTAGTCAGGGTACTGCAATCTCATAGTTTCCAACTTCTCTGGTGTATTGCCTTTTTTCCTGCACTCCTCAGTTACCGAAACATAACAGAAATGTACAACAAAGCCCGTAATACTCTATGGATGACTAATTGAATACAAACAAATTTTTACATGCTTTTTTGGAGTCTTATATACTACTGAAATGTCACAGAAAGCATCTAATGCTCTATGGATGACTAATTGAACACAGACAACTTTTTCAATGCTTTACTGAAGTCTTATATACCACCGAAATTTTACAGAAAGCACCTAATATTGTATGGATGTCTAATTGAATTCAGACCAATTTTTCAATGCTTTTTGGGAGTGTTAAATATCACCGAAATGTATCACAAAGCCTGTAATACTCTATAGGTGAGTAATTGAATCAAGAAAAATTTTCAACTCTTTTGTGGAGTTTTACATACCATTGTAATGTAAAAATTCAGGAGTGTCGTTGCTCTGTGGAACAATTGCCTGCCTTCTCCATCTGGTCACCCCACTGCCTCTTCCTGCCTGTTTCGGGACTGCTGATCCCTCCCCCTCAGCACTGCTGGCCTCGCTCTACATAACAGATTCCCAGGTTGGGTTAGTGACTTTGTCATTCACCACCTTGTCTTCTATAGCCACACCATGGTCCTCCTATCTTGGTGAATTATCAACAACCTGACTTATCGGCAACTTTGTCTCATCATCATCTTCCTTCTTAGACAAAATTTGCCATTCCCCACCATCATGTTCTTGTAGCCATGGCTGCTCTTAGTTTTGTGCATCACTAAACAGCATCTCTTCCTGTCCATCTTGGAACATGCAGGGAGAGGGGCCACAATCAAGAAGTCATGTTGTAAAGAGCTCCTTTGAGTGTCCTAGTGTGGGATCACTAGTCTCCTGGGACTCAACATGGTGGAAGTAAGGAGGATCAGGGTGATGTTAAAGTGATCCAGACTGTTGGCTGGTGAAACTGGACCGAGTGGAAGACTGTATGGTGCTGCCAAGCATGCTGGAAAAATTTTCTGCTATCCAAATGGCCAACTGTTCGCACTGTTCTGGCTTCAGAAGCTGTGTACCGTATCTCCCTGCAAAGTGGGACAGGAACCTATGTGCCATGGATGGGCGTGTTTCTTGTGCTCCAGCAACAGGTGTAGTCACACCAGCCTCATGTCCTTGCCAATTGCATGCACCATCATCAGCACTTCTACTTTCCCATCCCTTGCCACACACCTTACACATTTTCTAATTACTATTTCTTTTGAAACCAAGTTTATTCTTAATTTGAAAAAAAAATTGGCCACCTGCAGCAGTCAAAGCTTTTTTTTGGAGTTTAATACCACCATTATGTATCACAAATCACATAATACTCTGTCAATGACTAATTGCATCCAGTGGGAGTGTTATATAATAATAATAAATGATAATAATAATTTTATTTATATAGCACCAACATATTCTGCAGCACTTTACATTTTAGAGGATAAAATTACAGAATAACAATAATCACATAAATCAACAGATACCAAGAGGATTGAGTGCCCTGCGCACAAGCTTACAATCTATGAGGAAATAAGGGAGAAACAAAAGGTGGATGGTAACAATTGCTTGTATTGTAAATTCCAATCATCAATATGATAAATAGGGTGTTTGGGTAAGGCTGTATGAACCAGTAACCAACCAGTATGTGTAAAAGTACAGACATAGAGGCCTGTAAATTGCATGAAGGGTGTGAGAACAGATGATACGAGGGTCCTGGTTCTGAAGAAAATTTGGTATTGTCAAAATAGGGGTCGTTAGATAAGTATTTTGAGGCGATAGGCCAGTCTGAAGAACTGCATTTTTAGGGCACGCTTAAAACTCTTGGTTTTGGGAAATAATTGAAGTCTCCTGGGTAATGCATTCCGAAGAATTGGCACAGCAAGCAAGAATTCTTGGAGACAGGAGTGGGAGGTTTGAATTACTGAGGATGTTAATCTTAGGTCATTAGCAGAACAGAGGGCACGGGTAGGGTGGTAGACTGAGAAGATGGAGGATATGTAGAGTGGTGTTGAAGCGTGGAGCACTTTGTGGGTGAGAGTGATAAGTTTATATTGAACTCTGTAGCGGATGTGCAACCAATGCAATGACTGACACAGTGTAGAGGCATCGATGTAACGGTTGACAAGGAATATGATCCTGACTGCTGCATTCAGGACGGATTGGAGAGGGGAGGGTTTAGTAAGAGGGAGACCGATTAGTAGAGAATTGCAATAGTGCAGATGAGAACGAATAAGAGCAACAGTATGAATTTTTGAAGAGTCGAAAGTAAGAAAAGGCCGAATTCTAGAAATGTTTTTGAGGTGTAGATGACATGAGCGAGCAAGTTATCGGATGTAGGGAGTGACTGAAAGATCTGAATCGAGTATGACTCCAAGACAACGGGCATGTTGCTGGGGAGTAATGATAGAACCACACGCAGAAATGGCGATATCGGGCATAGGTAGGTTAGTGGAGGGAGGAAACACAAGGAGTTGTTTTTGAAAGGTTCAGTTTCAGATAGAGGGAGGATTTGATGTTAGAAACAGCAATAAGACAATCATTGGTGTTTTGTCGTAATGCAGGGGTGATGTCAGGAGACTATATAATTGGTTGCCATCAGCATCAAGATGGTACTGAAAACGAAATCTACTGATTGTTTGTCCAATAGGGGCAGTATACAAGGTGAAGAGAAGGAGGCCAAGGACTGATAATTGACTAACCCCGACAGTAAGGGGAAAAGGAGAGGAAGAGGAGTCAGCAAAAGATACAGTGAAAGAGCGGTCAGAGAGATAGGAGGAGAACCAGGAGAGAACGGTGTCCTTGAGGCTGATACAGCATAGCATAGTGAGATGGGGCTGGTGATCCACAGTGTCGAATGCTGCAGAGAGATCCAGGAGAATTAGCATGGAGTCGTTAGATTTAGCTGTTAGTAGATCATTACAGACTTTAGTGAAGGAAGTTTCAGTAGAGTGTAAAGAGGGGAAACCAGATTGTAGTGGGTCAACAAGAGAGTTATCTGAGAGACAGCGGATTAGACAATCACGGACCTAGCGTTCCAGGAGTTTAGAGGTGAAGGGAAGATTAGAGACAGATCTATAGTTAGCAGCACAGTTTTGGTTGAATATTTTTGTTATGTGAGTGGTGACAGCTAGGAAATAGACTGGAGGAGATGTGATGGAATAGGGTCACTGGTGCAAGTAGTAGTGCGAGAAAATGCAAGGAGCCTGATCAATACTTCTTCCGTGACTGGTTCAAAGACAAAGAGTGAGCTAGACGCATTGGGGGAGGGAGGATAGTAAATAGTATGAAGGAATTAGGTGAAAATTTCCTGTCGAATATTGTCAATTATTTCCAGATCATCAGGGCAGAGGTTGTTGGGGCCTGTATTCTTGGACTGAGGAGGGAATGAAACGTGTCAAAGAGACGTCTAGGATTCTTGGATAGTGAGGTAAGGCTCACTTCTTCCGTGACTAGTTCAAAGACAAAGAGAGAGCTAGATGGATAGTGGGGATAAGGCCAAATCCCCATCCTGGTATACATGGCCCCCATTCAGGTATACATGACCCTCCTTCCTGGTATACATGGCACCCCATCTTGGTATACATGGCCTACATCCACCATCATGGTATACATGACCCCCTTTCCTGGTATACATGGCCCCCATCCAAATCCTGGTATACATGGCCCCCATCCCCATCCTGGTATACAAGGCCCCATCCAAATCCTGGTATACATGGCCCCCATCCCCATCCTGGTATACAAGGCCCCAAATCCCAATCCTGGTATACATGACCCCATCTCCATCCTGGTATACAAGGCACCCCATCCTGTTACACATGTCACCTCATCCCAATCTGGTATACATGCATCCCATCGCCATCCTGGTATACATGGTCCCGATTCCCATCCTGGTATACATGGCCCCCCATCCTGATATACATGGTATACAAGTAGTAGGGTACGAAGATGCAAAGAGCCTAATCACTTCTTCCATGACTGGTTCAAAGACAAATAATGAGCTGCATGCAGTGGGGGGGACACTGCATGGTATGAAAGAATTGGGAGAAAAATTACTGTCAGATATGGACAATTTTTTCTTTGAAATAATTGGCCAGATAGTCAGGGCAGAGGTTAGTGGTCAGGGCCTGTATTCTTGGACTGAGGAGGGAATGAAAAGTTTCAAAGAGACATTTAGGATTCTTGGATAGTGACGTAAGGAGGGTGTTGAAATAGGTTTCTCTGGTTTCTATGTTTTAAGCATAAACTTACAATGAATGAAATCTTCGGCCAGATTGAATTTTTGGTGCACCTGGAGCACCGCTGTAGGAAACATGTTTGCTGTGTGTGCTTCAGTTGTCACTATCTGTGCCGAGTTGCTCTAAATGTAGGAGGTACAGCTTCATCCTTGGCACTTTGCAGTATTTCATTATAATGTTTCAGTGCAGAGTCAGGACATGAGAGTGTGGAGATTGCGACCAATGATAACTGCAAATTCTTCATAAGTTTCTGGGTGTTAATGGCACGTATATCTCTATAATTGTGGAAAATGGGGGTGTTCTGAGTGGGGTGACAGTTCTTAATAGAGAATTAAAGAAGGTTGTGGTCAAAGAGTTTAAGAGGTGAGTTAGTAAAATCATGCACTAAGCAGAGCTGGAAGGAGACGAGGTCCAGTGTATCCCTCCTAGCTTTGCATTGTCTGCAAATTTGATTAATTTACCTTTGATTTAATTATCTAGATCATTTATAAAAATGTTGAACAACACTGAGGCCAGGACCGAGTCTTGTGGTTCCCCACTTAGAACACTCTTAAAATTGTATGTGCAATTATTTATTACCACTCTTTGAGTACAACCACTGAGCCAGTTATGAATTCACCTAATCATAGCCTTGTCAATCCCATACTTGGTCATTTTTTTCAATGAGGATAGTATGAGATACTTTATCAAATCCTTTGCTGAAGTCGAGGTATACTATATCTACTGTATTTCCCTGATCTATCCAGTCAGTGATTCCATCATAGAAGGAAATTAGATTAGTCTGGTATGACTTGTTTGACACAAACTCACATTGGCTCTTGTTAATTACTGTATGCTTATCCAAGTATTTACATACATGCTGTTTAATACTTTGTTCAAAGATCTTTCCTGGTATAGAAGTAAGGCTCACTGGCCTGTAATTTCCTGGCTCTATCTTCTTTCCTTTTTTGAAGATAGTGACAACATTTGACCTTCTCCAATCTTCTGGTACTTCTCCTGTTCTCCAGGATTTTTCAAAGATTCTCACTTGTGGTTCTGTGATTTCCTCTGCTCTTTCAGTACCCTGGTATGTAATTCATCTGGACCATGAAATTTAAATTAATTTAAATTACTACGTGTTCCCTCACCATCTCTCTGTTTATGGATAGTGTGCAATGTGAATTCTTTTATTCCTTCGATAGCACAGTGAAGATCAGTTGATGTTACAATTGCTTTCTTAGAAAACACAAATGCTAAATAAGAATTTAAAAGTTCAGCTGTCATGACTCTGTTGTTGGGTGTCCCAGAACCAGGGGCTCCTTCCTTGTCTCTAACGCTAGGGGTACCCTAGCTGACCCTTTTCCCCAGATTACTTCTGATGGTGAAGACTCCAGGGCCACATACCTTGCCTTAGCTCCTAAATCCGCCCTCACTCTGTACCTTTCCTCCACCAAGGTAAGAGGGTAGTAGTAGTGTACCGTAATACACCAACCAGACTAACAAAGTAATACAAACACTGATAGCAAAAAATACCAATCATACAAATATGCTCACACAACCAAACGAGGAATGCATCAGGGAGTGGAGGATGGGGTTAAGCCGAAGTAAGAGAAGAAGAGCAATCATCACACACCAAAAACTTAGCGACAGTCACAGATAGATCCACCAAAGGCTTTCTCAAATAACAACCAACAACAACATCCAGCCATGCAGTAAAAGCTATCAGGAGCTCTAAACTCAGCAGATTAACCCCTGCAACATTTAATATAAAGGTGAAGTGCTTCTAATCAGTGCAGGAGTAGGACAAATCAGACGCTGCAGTCTTCTGACTCCTCTCTGTTATGGTAAACCCGTCACATCGGCCTTCTGAACATCATTTTTGACCACTTGACCCTTTTCATCCTGTAAAAATCCTATATCATCTTTGACTTTTCTTTTGCTTTTGACATACCCCCCAAATCCTTTTTCATTGCTTTTGGTCTCCTTTGCAAGCCTTAATTCATTACTGACTTTAGCGCTTCTAATTCTTTAATATTAGGCACACGTGATCGACCAGCCGCTGCAGGAAGCTGCCGGCTGCAGCTAACAGTGTGCCCACTATTAAAGAGAATGAATATTCACTGCTTCACATGTCCAAAGTCCCTTCCACCTCTTGGCATCAGCTTCAGTGTATAGAGGTGGGAGGAACTATGGGGAGCAGTGAATATTAATTTCCTTTAACAGCAGGCACACATGTTAGCTAAAGCAGCCAGTCCTGCCTCCTGTGACCTGTTCCTCCTCCACTGCCACTCCCCCCCCATCCACAGCCATAGCCACAAAAGGTATATCTGTACTATAAGATGCACCCCCCACTTTCCTCCAAAATTTTGGAGGAAAAAAGTGCATCTTATAGTCTGAAATATACAGTAATTAAATACAGAAAAATGTTTCAATGCTTTTTTTGGAGAGTTATATAACACAGAAATGTACCACAAAGCAGCTAATACTCTGTGGATGACAATACAGTACATTTTTTCACTCAAAAAATAAAAATGTGGTCAAGTGTCGCAGCTATAAATTTAGCAATGGACTGCAAAGCCCTAAACCCTGCCTAGAGGCTGTATTCAGCCATTCTCCCTGCTACGGTAACTCTCTCTCTCCCTCCCTCGGCTAAGTGCAGATTGTGTCTGATACTAACAGCAAAGTACAAAATTATCACTTACAAGGACTGATAATATGATGGTTCAGAATCTCCACCAGTATCAACACTACAGTACTCTGATTCAATAAACTGTGCACACACATGCCTGGGCAAGCATTCTCTATCTCCAATAACAACTGTCAAAGAGCTGGGCATTGGCATCAGTGTGCCGAGCTTGTTGGCGCCTGTCCTTTTATAACCCCTGATGATGTCACATGGCCAGCCAATCACAGTAATGCCACTACCAAGATGGCTACGGCATTACAGTGACACACAGGCAATCCCTGCATGCTTTTTGGCTGTATAACAGGTGCCAAACATGTAGGTCGTGGATTTGAGTTTGATTTGAGCATCGGCTAATGCTCGCCGCATGCCGAGCACATCTGAACACCCAGATACTCGAGTGATTTCCAAGTATCACCAAGCACATTAACTCATCCCTTTCCACTATGATGCTTACAGTAGATGAAGGTTAATGAGCAAACAATGAATAGCTGCTGGCTGCAGGAATGTAAAGGCAAACTTATTACTAGAGAAGATACACTCTGATGCAGGAGCTTTTGAAGTGTGAGCAAGTCCAGGTAACAGTTTTTTATGCATACACCTGAGAATAGGTTAATTAGCAGGTCTGAATCAGGAGGTAGATGCAGGTTGTAGAATCTACAGGAGTTTCCAGAGATAATATTGCAGCTTAAAGAACCGAATGTTGTCGAACTCCAAAAAACACAGGAACTCAACATATAGTTTAGTAAATTCTCGGCCAAACATGCCTCAGCTGACCTTGAAAGGCCTAGAGTGATATTGTCACAGTTCGCTAGGCTGCTTATGAAACCCAACATAGAGCACTGAAAACTCCAGAGACTATAAAGAAAGAGAGCGTAGTCCGGCACTGGACTCAAGACAGGTGTGTAACAGATTAGGTAAGATCTATGAACAGGACAATGAAGTAGAGACTAGAGGAAACTGGGTAAAGAATGGAAAAAGGACAAACTGGAGGGTCAGTGTGATATCTTATTATTTTACAGCATTATAAGGAATACTCTTTTTTATTATTACCATTAATATTCAGTCGATTCAAACCAATTAAAAAGTCAAGCAAATCAGAAAATATGATTTGGCTTATCAGTGATGCTATTGATTCATACTATGATTAATAACGTGAGGAAAATGTTTCATGAACATATAACTTAATTGCTATGCATATCTAGCGTAGCTGCAGCCCATATCAGCGCCTCTTGGATACGGTTAATTTTTTATGACTTGTCAATGTTTTCATAGTGTGTATGTTTGTTGATAAAGCCTTGCTATAACACTAGATTACAACAGTGAGTACACAGAGACACCCTTTATTCTTCTTGGTCAGATGAGTTTACTCATGAATTTAATAACCACTGATCTTCCGCTGTACCCACCTTAGACACATAATTGTTTCCGTCATTATTCAGAAATTTGCTGCCAGCAGCAATAAGTGTCACAAGAGTTCAACTGGCACTATATAATTCACAGCAAACATTTGAAACTATTCCTTTTTCATGTTTCAAAGGTATTTACCATGTTTTAATACTGTCTCACATTCGTAAATCATTAAAATTGCAACATCCTCTTAAAAACAAGCAGTGCAGAACTTATTAAAGTTTGGAGCAAATCTCTCTTCTCAAGTTTTAGTTCCATTGCTCTTCTGAGATGCTGCAGAGGCAAAGGTAGCAAAATGGGAGCGCACTCAGCATAGCAATGTCGCTGGTCCAATTTTCGATCTTCAGGAAAAAAAATTATATTTTAAAGAAGTGTTCAAATTTTTCAGGAGTGCACCACTCCACTGGCTCCAAATTTACTGTTTCTTTGGTGCATTGCTCCTGAGATCAGAACACTCCTTTTAAGAGACCAAAAAGTCTAGAGTAGCTTAATTAATTGGTAAACTATGAAGGCAAGTGTGTTTAGCAGTCATGGGAGAATTTGACAGAATAGTTAAGGCAGTTTTGGGCACTGGTAGAATACTGATGTCTGCTCTTTGTCTGTCATGGGGACACTCAAAAGGAAAAGCAAATTAGTCTTGATTCATTAAGACAGTCTTAATGAGAACTGTGCAGGAATAAAATGCAACAAATTCATTAGGAAGCACAAACCACTAATAAAATGCTCTAAATTTATTAACTGGAGTGTGCATCTTAATGAATTTCTTGCATTTTATTCCAGCCCTCAGTTTACAGTCTTAATGTTACAAAAAAAAGTTATAGTTGTAGTAATTAGAGATGGGCAGACACCTGGATGTTCGGGTCCAGTGGGTTCGGCCGAACAGCTACAAAAAGATCGGGTTCTGGTACCAGAACAGTAACCTGACCCGAACCTGGACCCCATTCACTTGAATGGGTGACCCGAAAATCCAGTGTTTGCCACACTGCAAGCGCAGCCTCAGTGACCGGTGGTGACGTCATCGAGGTTACCTCTGGTCACTGAGACTGCATTCCATGCCGGGCTGAACTGCAGTGACCTCGGTGAGATTCCCGCTAGCACCGTGAGAAAAACTCTCACGCTGCTAGCAGGGATCTCTCCGAGATCACCACAGTTCAGCCCGTCTGGAAATGCAGCCTCAGTGACCAGAGGTAACCTCGATGACGTCACCACCGGTCTCTGAGGCTGTGCTCGCAGCAGTTCAGTCACCACTGGTTCTTAGCCTGGAGGGATATTGTTGTTTTTTTATTTTAGTTTTATTACAGGAGAATGAGGTCTTTGGTGGAATTAGGCGTTAGGTGAGTATAACTGTGTTTGTTATGTTTAAATAAAAAAGTAAAAGTGTGTTTGTTTTATTTCTAATAAAGGACTTTATTCTGGCTGTGTCTATTTACAATACAACTATAGGATTAGTAATGGATAGGTGTCTTCTGTTATCAAACTATTTTCTCTCCATTGGGTCCCTGCGTTTTCCATTACTCCCATTTTGGTGCTTACACCCTGTGTTCGGACAGCCGAAGCCGAACAGTAACCTGGAGTTCCTGGTGAAGTCCGTGTTCAGTGTCCGTGCTCAAACAGCAGGTGTTTGGTATGGATGCCGAACTTTACTGTTCTGGTTCCCCATCTCTAGTAGTAATACGTTTGCAAAGTTGAATCCATTGCTGGCACATCTGTACGATCCTTTAGTAGTGAGCCAAAAGCGAGGTCAGATGGTCCAAGGTCGGGGCAGGTTGCACAGGTTCAGAATATGTAGCCAAGGTTAGGAGGGGAGAGATCAGGATAATCAAGAAGGCAAGCCGGATCAATAACAGGTGAGACAAAACCAGAATAAGCCAATACAGGAAATAGAGACAGAGCTACTATGATCCTAAGTTTAGTTAAGAAATTGAGGGTAGATTTGCCTGATATATCACGACTGGCAGTTGATAGGTCAGGAAAGCAGATCTTTGCAGGAAACAATAGATAAAATTCATGCAGAATTCGCTCACACCAAACATTACAAACAGCAGAGCTGGAAGAGAAGCACAAGGCAGCTTATCATGAAGGTAGGGTTCTGGGTGGAGCAGAGCAAGACACATGGTGACTAGGGCGGTGCTTAGAAGGAGTGCAAGTGGCTGGCGCAATAGGATGTCAACAATCTCCATGCAAAATGGAATTCCTACTAATAGACTATCTGTATAAAGTAGTCTGGATGGTCCTATCCAGAGAATAAATATCATTATATTACATAGTTAATACGTCCTAATGCTTTAAGCTGTAAGTTCAAATTGTTATTATTCAGGTAGTTACCAAATAGATGCAGGTTATCAGAGTCCCAACGCCAGATACGGAAGATGTCATTTATATGTCTTCCATATTATTTGATGCAGTGATAGAAAGGGTTAAAGGTGGCATACAGATGTCTCTCTTACAATCACAACATGTAAAGATTTAACAATGAGTGTGAACATTTTTTCCCCAATTGGCAGCCTTGCATGTGAAGGGAAAACTTAGCAAAAAAACAGAGAAAAAAGTATTCTAAATCAGGAACTTAGTAACAGTGGCCAGTTTCAGAGAAAGTGGTGCCCTTGGCAAAATGTTAAAGTGGGGCCCCAAATACTAACATATTGCATCATCATTATCACACAGAAACATTTCAGTTGTATTTACATGCGCTGAGTTCAGGCCGTTAAACGAGTATGATCGACAATAATGAAGTCATTCCATGCTTGTTTCCCAGCTTCTTTATACCGGCTGAGGAAGAATGATGGGCACAGAATGATCAATCTGTCCCCATACAGTATCATCTTATCAGCAGCATATTTGAAATTTTTGCTGGGTGATGTACTTCTGAGAGCAATGATTTTTGTTCCTGCATAAACATTCAAATCACTCAATGAATAGGAAACATTTTGCTTGTTTAGTATAATACACCCTATAGTACGCCACATAGTATAATACACCCCATAGTCCTTCACATAGTATAATGCACCCCATAGTCCTCCATATTGTATGATGCACACCCCATAGTCCTCCATATACTATAATGTGACCCATAGTCCTCCATATGGTAAAATGTGCCCCATATCCCTCCATATACTTTAATACACTCCCCATAGTCCTCCATATTGTATAATATATGTCCCATAGTCTAATACACTCCCCATAGTCCTCCACATATTATAATATGCTCCACATATCCTCCTTAGTATAATGCACTCCCTATAGTCCTCCATATAGTATAATACATCCCATAGTCATCCATATTGTATACTGCACCCCTATAGTCCTCCATATAGTACAATGCACTTCTCATATTATAATGCAACCCATTGTCCTTCATATAGCATAATGCATTCCCCATTGTCCTCGATACAGTTTAATGCAGGCCACATATAGTACATATAGTATAATGCACTCCCGATGGTCCTTAATAGAGTATAATACAGCCCTCATATATTATAATACAGCCCCATTATAGTGCATATAGTATAATGCAACCCATAGCCCTCAATAAAGTATAATGCCGCCACTCTATAGAGTTTAATGCAGCCTCATGCAGAGCATAATGCAGCCTCTCCTCATAGAGTATAATGCAGCCCTCCTCATAGAGTATAATGCAGCCCCAAAAGAGTATAATGCATCCAACTCAGAGTATAATGCAGCCCCCTCATAGAGTATAATGCAGCCCCCTCATAGAGTATAATGCAGCCCCCCTCATAGGGTATAATGCAGCCCCCTCATAGAATATAATGTTGCCCCTTCATAGAGTATAATGCAGCCCTCTCATAGAGTAGCATGCAGCTCCATATAGAGTATAATGCAACCCCCTTATAGAGTATAATGCAGTCACTCCATAAAGTATAATGCAGCCACATCATAGAATATAATGCAGATCCTCTCATAGACTATAATGCAGCACCACATAAAGTATAATGCAGCCCCCTTATAGAGCATAATGCAGCCCCTCACAGAGTATAATGCAGCCCCCCACACACAGTATAATGTAGCCCCTCCCTACAGACACAGAATAATGCAGCCCCCCACATACAGTATAATGCAGCCCCCCACATCTCATCTTCAATACCCCTCTGCTGTACTGTTCCACTCCACAACTGATCACATCCAGCTACAAAGTACCAGGAACAGCTGATTGGCGAGGGTGCACAACCATGATCAAATATTGATGACCTATCCTAAGGCTAGGCCATTAATATAAAGTACTGGACAACCCATTTAATGATCAGCTGCATGTGCTTCATGGAACAATCAATAAGCATGATGTTGCACTGAGTAAAAACATCACTTTAAAAAGTAGTAGTGCTTTTTTTTCATATATAAGCCTCTGTAAGACTACTGAGTCTCACCATACTCATAATCATTGAATCATAACTTTTTTAAGATTCCAAAAGATATCTCTCAGTTCAGTTTTATACCTTCTGTACCACAATAGTGCGGTGATTTTATTAAGTTATTGACTGATAGCAGTCCACTGAAAGCAAGTATGGAGGTTCTCGCTAAGAGGGCTGCTAGACATTATAGTAGATGGAAAATAATTTAAATATGCAAATAGAAAAATTTTATTCAAAGTTTTTAAATAGGACAGGACCACGAAAACCAGATGTTAATAGACACTGAAATACAATTTTGAATTCCTCCAATTATGCTCGGACAGCTCTAGGCTGGTCTCCTTGAATGAACTATGGAAAAATGGATAAAAAGAACAAAAAGAGAGTGGCTGTAGGGAGAATATATCTTAATTTTCTCCCTGCAGCCACCACTCCAGAAATCCTGCCAGACATGATTTACACACTGTTTACCTGCAGATTACCACTATATCTGTAGGTACTTAGCATTTTGGAAGTGACAGATTCCCTTTTAATTTATTATCATGGCTGAAGCGTGCATTAAACAATGCAGATATATGCATACATACACAATATTCATTCTAGATGCAGACTGTATTAGAATTGGAACCTTTTTCTTGCCTTTATTATAAGAAGCTCCTGCAGAAACTGTGCTAACTTAACATCACAATGGCATTCCAGTATCACATCACCAGACGACATTTCCTGTGATCTTCACGTGTAGAAACTCTCAGCTATTTAAAGACAAATGTTGCTAGCTTGAAACTAAGGTAACCAAAATGTCAGCCCAAAACATCTTTTATCTTTAAGGTCATCAACCTTTCAACTGGTTACAACTAACTTTAGTAGCTCTTCATTGAGCCTTAACAGTTTAAGAGTGTAGACATAAATTATAGGAAAGATGTGTATCTTCGTACCGTGTTAGCCAG
>VIAB01012671.1:58635-73413 GCA_009801035.1 Oophaga pumilio
AATATCCTGCCAATTTAGGGTGACAGATTCCCTTTAAAGGGATAATCATGCAGTTTTAAAATTGCAAATTTTTCAAAAATTTTCAAATTTGTAATATTTTTTAAAAATAAACACAAAACATATGAACCTAAGTTTACCATTATTATAAAGTATAGTGTGTCCAGAAAAAAACAATGGAATATGTTGAAGAATTCCAGAGTTATTGGTACATAAAGTGACAATGGTCAGATTTCAAAAAAGGGGAGTCAGTAAGGGGTTAAAGAGACTCTTCTGTGCTTTCTTCAAACTAGGGGCATAGCTGCACCCATTGTATGGTCAACTTGACTCATTTTTTTTCTACCATTTAAATAGGAGAGCAAAGGACCTTCATCATTCAGTGAAGATTCCAGAAATGGAAACCCACACTTATCAGATTATGGCATGTACCGTACTGTCGATATATACCTCTTCAAATTTAATATGGCCCTTGGGGGTGGTACAATCACAAATTAGTTGGTAGGGATATGTTACAAGCCTGATACCAGGTTTCTTTGTGATGATTTGACATAGACCTCATTCAGACGTCACGTACGTATTCTATCTACGTTTTTAACTATAGTCTATGGGGCCATTCAGCAAAAATGTCCTTTTTTATTTGAGTCACAGATAAAAAATCACCCACACAAGTCTATTGGTCTATGAAAAATCATGGATGGCATGACTGTGCCATTCGTGTGCTGTTTGTTTTTAACATTGCAATGGATAGAAGATTTGCTATTTTATTCTTTCTTTTTCATACAAGAAAATCAATGATTATATTGGGATCTAAATCACTGATGTAAAGGTCTGTTTGTTTTTTTTAAATACGTGAACGAAAACAGACGTTTGAATGAGGCCTTTGTGGCGCTATTGAAATCTCTGATTTTTTTTTTGCTTTGTTTTTTTTTTTTAGATGTGAAACACCATCTATTTTTCACCATCTATTGCTGGATCTATTTTTGGTCTGTATGTCAGTTTTTATTATCCTTTTTTCTCGTATCAAAACCAATTAGAGATTTTTTTTCAAATCTTCTGTAAACTGCTCAGTGAATAATAGACATGCATTTTTTTCATGGATGCATTAACTTAAATTGGTGTGTGTATGATCAAGATGAACATGCACATTGACAATAATGGGTATAGTGTGGGACATTATACTGTGTGAAGGCCATTGAATTGAATGAAGGCCATTGTTCTGTATGGGGACCATCATGCTGTGTGTGAGGGAGCTGTGGGGGCCATCATACTGTGTGTATTGTGGGGGCTATAATACTGTGTCTCTGGGTGTGTGGTGTTGGCAGTGTTCCAGTGTTGTCGGCACTCACAGACCCGGGGCTGTGGTGTGTGCTGCGGTGGAATGAGATGCCCAGTGCCCAATCAACGCTGGCGTCACTTTCTTCTCCTTTGGACAAACTGAACATGAAGAGGAAGTCCTGGATAAGCTGCAGCCCTGGCTTCCTCTTTATGTTCTGTTTTGTCCGAAGGTGGAGACAGTGATGCCAAAGCTGATTGGGCACCGGCATCACGTGTCACAACACCACTTCACAGCCCTGGGGAGAGCGAGTGCCGACACCACGGGAAGAGCGCTGGCACAGGAAGTCAGTATAAGCATTAATTTATCGGGGCATAATATTTAGTTTAAGAAAGGGTTGTAGTAGTGGACAACCCCTTCAATAATTTGTGTGAGGGACTGTGCTGGCATCATACTTTGTATGTTGGGGAATTCACTGTGGGTCTATTACATGCTGTGTGTTGGGTATTTTGAGATGCAACATACTACATGAGAGGCATTAAAGGGGTATTGTAGTGGCTGGTAGTGCTGAGGGGCTTTATAGGGGCAAAAATATTGTATAAGTTCAGAACTACATGCCACTTTCTGTCTGACTGTGCCTATGTGCCATGACACTACCAACTCCACTGCATTTTTTTTTTGGGTGGGGGGAGTTAGTACCCAATTAAGACTTTTCCTATGGGGCTCAATGATTTCTGTAAAATGGCACTGTTTAAAGGGTCTATAAATTCTTCATGCTCTGCTCTTTTTATATGCACATGTAAGGAGGTGGCCGGACCCCTCAGTGGCGCCCTCTCCTTCTTTCATGTGACCCCCCTGTGCACCTTAGTGTATATATGTTATGCACCATGCACCAGTACTGTATGAGTTGTATGTATTGAACAGTGTATAATGTCATGTATTTGTATTGAAATGCCCTTTAAGCCTGTATGTAGTTAGGGACAGTGCTAGTTGATTGTGGGGCTGGACTGACAGACTGGAAGGAACAGGAAGCTATTGTTTTCCCTCCAGAACTGCCTGGGACTTCGGACAGGACAGTCGCATGTGGACTCAGGGCATTGCCAGGCCTCCAGGACGGGAGGGAACTGCGGCCCTGAATTAAGGCCTGAACACTTGGAGCGAGAATCGCAATACGGGCCTTAGGATTGCCATAAAGGCCCCCGCTTCTGTAGGGCTACGCCAGACGCGTGGAATTCCTCTTGACTTGGACTGCTGCAACTGCTGTGGGTGCTGTTGGAGAATGGGACAGGGAAAGAATAGGAAAACTAGTAATTACTTCATTCCTCTACTGTTAATTAAAGAATATTTTTCCCCTTTGGAATTCGTTGCCTATTGTGGATTCTGTGTCAACTGGACGGCTGGGATCAAAGGAGAAAGGTAATTTAAGGGGAAAAGAACTGTAGAAGGTCTATATTACCCGCTTAGTTGGGTCTGCCTTTAAATAACTCGCCACGACTACCACCCCCCTGGTTGCCCTTGCTACGCACAGTCACCGGAACTCTCTTCAATGTCTTCTATAAACGCCTAACCTATAAGTACCCCTCCTACATATGCTCTTTTTGTACCCTTGATTAGAAACAGCCTCTAGAATCCCCTGACTGGCAGACTAAAGTGTTCCTTACCGGGGAAGAAAAAAATTCCCATCATTGTACCTCACAGCCTGTTCCTGAGCTCCTGACTTCATTACATGATGTTCTGTTTCTAAACGCAGCTGTTACTTCCATGATCCTTTAACTGGCAATTGCAGGAATGAATGCAGATGCACAGCTGTGCTCCGGACATATGGCATGATCTTGCTGAGCTTCTCATGAATCCATTTCTCTCCATATAACCTGGATTATTCCTTTCCCCTGTCACATTCTATAGCAATGACGTACTTGAATTCTTAAGTAAACATTACATTACATAGATCTACAGTGTTCTAAAAAGTACTGTAATTAACTTTTTTTAAAAAAAAAATCTGGGGCATCGCCTTAGATCTGAGTGCTCAATTTATTATAAACCGCTGCCGTCCGGCATTATCGTGACTCACAGTGGGCTTGACTTTTCTGCCCAGCTCTCCGCCACAGAGTGGGATGTCTTCTGTTGTGTGGCACTGTAAATCAGTTACTTTGACACCTAAAGCTGCGGACTCTTCTGCTTTGTGAAATGACTTGGCCAAACTCGTTGCTAAAACTGCACGGGAACTTTGCTTCACCCTGACTCTAATCATAATCTGGGACTAAAGTGCGATGCTGTTGCTATCAGACTCCTGCTAGACATGGCCTGTACAAAGGTGCATTAGTCGGGGGGAAAAGTCCAAGTGACTCTTCAGTAGCATCCTCTTGTCTATATCTCTATTCTCCATGTGAAATTTGTAACAAAAAATATAAAGGGGATAACTGGACACCACCCATTCAAATCCAGATATTTTCTATGTATCTCCCAGAATACGAGAAGAGTCTATCTACTGAAAACTGTGTTATTACATGAATTGTATGGCGAGTACGGCTTCCCCCCTTTGCAACTCCAACCTGAAAACCCAATCCACACGAACATTCCAACCCTTTAAATAAAAAACACCGCAACTTAAATTTTTTGGATAATTTTGGCCACAGTGGCCAATTTTATTAACAAACAATAACATACAACAATAAGTAATAATACAATCGGTATGTAAAATATAAAATATGAGGGGAGGGTTCTTGGAGCTAAAAGATCTGGCTTAAAATCTGGCAAAACAAATGAAACTCGACCACCATGTTACCCTCAGCCGTCCATCACCAGATTGAGGGCACCATACATCCAGTTCCGGGAAGACTAACCCCCAAAACTCCCAAGGTAAAAAAAACTCCATCCAGAGCCCATAACCAAATGTCATATCAACCCCACAAAATTTCAAACTGCCTGGAATTTTACTTACAATTCCTTCCCCCGACCAATCAGCGTCAACTCCAAAAACCCCACCCCTGGCCAATCACAAGCAGCCCTGAACACCTCAGGCTCGTGAGTGCCCCAAAGCCACCAATGCCCTCTCAATCCCTTCCTGTATCGCCAATGCCCACAAATCGATTCCTATCTCATTAAAATGAACCCCATCCTCCAATCAAAAATTACCAGCACCCGATTCCAATTCAAAATGCCTAACGCTTAAACCCCCATTTCTGGATACAAAACCCAATACTGCTCTATTTAATTTCACCCTAGCCCTATTAATCCCTTTCAAAGATCTAGCCTGCCTCCACTTTTGTCTAGGTACAATATCCGACCACACGGTCAACACACCCGGAAATGATGTCCACAGCCTCAGAAATTCAAAGCGTATGTCCCTGATTAATTCCCTAACGGGCCTAACCCCTAAATCATGCATAACAAGAATGTCGGGTGATCTATCCAAGTGAGTGGCTCTGGAAAACTTGAATAGGACCCTACTCCAAACCATTCCTCTAAATCCTAACCAACGAATCACCACCTGCCCTCTCCTAAAACCCAATTGCCTACCATCTGGCCTAACGTCAGCCAGCAGCGCTCCCAATGCACGAACAAGTGTCCAAAGATCCAGGGTAGTAAGGGGTCACCACCTGAAAATACATGCAACAAGCAATTTCAAACCAATTTCCTAACATTTGACCACTGTAATTAATGACGTGCATACATTAAATAACGGTCCAAACTCCAACTGCCAATTCGCCTTATCAGATCCGCACCCAAACCAAGACTATCGGACTCTGAAGCAGCCCTGATACTAAAAGAATGCGACCCATAAATACCCGGGGTAAGGCACAACTCTATCAGTCCCCTGTTCAAGATCACGATAAACTGGAAACGAAACAAAAATGCCCCATCTACATGACACAACAATGGGCCCACCCTCCCTGACCACAAGTGCCAATATAGCTCCAAACACTTCTGTGGGCACATCAGTGACCCCTCAACTTGCCCTAAAACCACCCGTCTACCTCTCCCCAACTGATCAGTTTTGGAACTCCTTATCCAAAAAACAATGCCCCCCGCCAAAAACTCTGTATCATCTGCCAGCAAACCCCCAGCCCTGTCTCTGCTGCGAGATACAACTTCACCTATTCTCACTGTCCCGAAAAAGCCTAAAGAAAAAGCTAGCCTAAATAATGCCAACTCAAAATTGGAACAACAAATACCTTCCAAAACTCAACCAAACCTTTCCAACACACAGAACGAGATTGTTCTGCGCCTATCGAAAATTTGATTGCCTCTTCTAAAACCCCTAATGCCTGTCTAATCAAATATTTTTTTGTAACATCCACTGATCTTTGCAACTTAAAACTGAATGCCAATCCGGCAATAAATTTATTCACCTTTGAAATTGATCAACCCATTTCAGCCGCCCTCCCAACTAACAACAACACTGCCAATGTCTTATCTTCCTCGGACGCCACCCCGCCCCAACTCAACATACAGCTTTGCAATACCCGCCACAAGGATTCATATGACAACCAGGTCTGGCTCGTAACCGACTCCCGAATCAACCTTCTTGCTCGTCCGTAATCACCTGCCACAGATGGGAAGGGCATTCCACTCCCGAAAGCGCTCCCACTGGAAACAAGACAAAGCATCCGCTATTGAGTTTTGTACACCCGGCACATGCATCGCAGAAATCCAAGCATTCAATTCAAGACCAATACTCTAACCAACTTAATCACTGAGGGAGATGAAGCTGACAAGCTGTTAATTACTGAAACCACACTCATATTATCGCAATGAAATCTAACTCTCTGGTTCTCAAACATTTTACCCCAGACTGATACCGCCACGACAATTGGAAATAATTCTGAAAAGGCAAGATTTTTTGTAAGGCCCAACATCTTCCATGCCTCCGGCCAGTGTTCAACACTCCACCTCCATTTACAATAGGCCCCGTAACCAAAACCACCCGCTGCGTCTGTGTAAATCTAACAGTCAAAATTGTTCAAGATCTCCCTCTGCATCAATGACCGACCATTGTAACTTCCCAAAAAACGATGCCACATCATCAAATCCTCCCTATGCTCCTTATTCAAAGAAATGAAATGGTACGCAGCCTTCACTCCTGCAGTCGCCCCAAACAGCCTGTGGCCAAATATTCGACCAATGGGCATGATCCTGCAAGCAAAATTCAATCTGCCCAACAATGACTGCAACTCCTTCAACTTCACCTTCCGTAGTTTTCTCATCCTATCCACCTCCTGCCTAAGTACCGACAATTTGTCCTCTGGTAACCATTACTCAATCTTCTCTGAATCAATTATTATACCCAGGAAACTTATAACGGCACTAGGCCCTTCGGTGTTCTCCTTTGCACACTAAAATGCTCTGCCACCCACACCATGGCTGCCAACGCATTCCTACACAACAATGAATCTGGGGGACCTATAAACAGAAAATCATCCAAATAATGGATGATGGATTGAACGCCTGCAACATCCCTCACAACCCACTCCAAAAAGGTATTAAACGTCTCAAACAACAAGCATGAAATTGCGCAACCCATTGGCAAACATCTATCAAGATAGTAACCCCCATTCCAAAAACAACCCAACAATGGAATACTGTCCGGATGAACCGGCAGTAATCTAAAGACCGATTCTATGTCAGTTTTTGCTAACAAAGCCCCCAAGCCATAACTGCGCACCCATTGCACTACGGTATCAAACGAGGTATACTCCGCCGAACACAACTCCTGGCCGATTCCATCATTAACTGACAGCACTTTTGGGTACGATAAATGCTGAATCAAAAGAAATTTGTTTGGCTCTTTTTCTGGCACGACCCCCGAAGTGGAAATAATCACCCCGCAATTGGCACACTCGAAAACGGACCCGCCATCCTACCCAGCTCCATCTTCTTTTTTAATTTAACGTTAACTACCTCTGAATGCAACGTTGCAGACCGCAAATTTTTAACTGAAAAAGGAACCACATGCCAGGAGGAGGAATCCTAAAACCTTTAGCAAAACCATTCCGAATAACACTAGATTTCTCCTGATCTGGGTACCTATTTAGAAAGGGGACGATCTCTAGAAGTCTTATCGGGATCTCCTCCTTGACTGGCACCCACAGAGGGCTTTCCCTTCCCTTTCTTGAAACATTTTGAAGCTCCATGTGAGCTCCCATTACAATGGGGACAAACGTGCTTAAACTTACAGCTGTTCTCGTATTTGCACTGATCGTCATTGAACTGCCAGCACGTTCCAGATTTTTCCTTTCCCCCCAGTGTCCCTTGGCTACAGCTTCCGTGTCCTGCCTGCTGGTTGCCATTACCTCCGCTCCCGTAAAAGGACTGCCTGTACCTGGCTGGAGCCATCACCTTCAGTCAAAGCCCAATGTCCTTCTGATCCCATTTAATCTCCGGCCACACAGCCTTCCTTTGCCTAAACTGCTCATCGTACCGTAGCCATGTTTGACCCCCATATGTATGATGCTCCTCCCCTACAGCGTCCAAATAGCAAAACAATCCCGAGCAATTCTCAGGAAAGTTTTCCCCTATGACGCTTGCTAATATAGCGAATGCCTGCAACCAGTTTACAAATGTCTGTGGAATCAGCTGCCACCTCTGCTTTTCTTCCTCCTCCTTCTTACTATCCTTTCTTTCCCTTATCCAAATTAAATTTTTCCAAGGGAAGAAGGGAGAATATCTCCATGTACTTGTCCCGCCAAATCTTTTCTTTTACCTCTTTTTTTAAATGGGCTTCCAGAGGCCTCTCAAAGCATACGTAAACCTCTCCCTTTTGCCCTATCATCCAGCTTCACTGTATCCCCTTTTTCTGTCTCCGTCTGGACTGAAACTGACACACCTGAAGATGCCCCCTCAGCACCACCAACGGGCCTCAACGCTTCGCTCCCCGACTGGAACCCGAATCCCTGCCCCGGCAGCCATGCCCCCAATGGTGATGTTCCAGCCCCTCTCTCCACTCCACCCTCTAATCTCCTCAAAAACTGCGTCTGCTGTGTAAAATATCCCGAAGTCCTGGCACCTCTGCCCCGCTAGGCCCCACTAACCCCCTTTCCTCAAGCATACCTGCCTGACTTCCCCCTGCCTCTTGCAACACTACCCCTGCGGGTGACAAACAAGACATGGCACTATACTCATGTAGCTGCGCGGGTGCTGTGTCCCCGCCAGCCGGACATCCGGATTCCTGCCGTCCTCTGTCACAATGATGCTCGCTGCCAGACTCCGATTCCTCTGCCCCGCTCTGCGCCCCTGGCCTCCTCATCACCAGGGGGGACCTGAGCGCGTGACGTCTTCCGCACCACCGACCTCCTACCTGAACGGGACCTGGCTCGATCCACAGACCCGGACCAGCCGGCCCGGTCCGTTTCACCTTCCAGCGGATTGCCAGACAGCCCAACATTGCTGCCTTCTGCTCTCCTCGCCCCCGATTAACTGGGCCAGGCAGCACAACTTCATATTGCCCTGCCCGCCCACTGGAAACCGCTGTCTGGTGCTCCTTCTGGTAGGTCCTCTGGCAGGAACCTGTCCAAGAGTACCTGCCGTGCAAGCCGCTTCCGGGTTCGTCACCGCCACTGCAGTTGCTTCTCTCGTGCCCCGCGGTTGTGCCGCTGGCCGACCGTGGCCTGCCAGGGGATCCTTGCGTCCTTTGGGCGCCCCACAGTCCCATGATGCCTGCCACACTGCTAGTGAAGGCCTCACTTCCTGTCCGGCCGCCACTCGATCCTCAGTGTCCTGTGCCCACAGGCCGGCTGGGTGGATTCCTGCCTGAATGGGCGCTGCGGGAGGGGGTCACACCACTGCGCTCGCCATAAACAGGGTCCCTGGAGGGGCTCTGGAGCCTGTGCCTGCTGCGCGCCCTCACCCCTGGAGAAAGCCTCTCTGGGGGCCTGGTCCTCCTGCCCCGCTGGCTCGTTCCCGATCACTCTGAGGCCCCGAGGAGAGAGGACAGCTGAGCTTCAAGCCATCCTCCCCTCCTGGGGCGAGCGACGTCTAGGAGCCGGGCCATAAGCGCATCCATGGACTCCATGAGAATGGAATGGTGGTTTTCCCTCACTTTCCACCCACTATCTCTGCCAACCCCCCTTTAAACTCCTCCCACTTCCCCCTATAACCAATCACGTCTCCAGTCATAATAAAAGGTTTTTGAAAACCTCCCCGCCAATCGCAGTCAAGGGGGGGGCTTTCCTAAAGCTGCACCCTACTCCCGCCCCCATCTTTATGGCATCATAGAAAGCCCAGTCCAAGACATCTGAGACATTGGACAAAATCTGTAGAACAAGCTCTTTCATCCCAAATGGGTCACAACCATCTTCTACTTATCATCAGCTGCCAGAAGAGTCTCACGCTTCGGCCAGTGTCACACTTGCATGTGTGATGCGAGAAACTCGAGCGAGTCTCTCGCATCAACACCGGCAGTGCCTCCGACACTCGGACAAGAGTGTGCTGCTTCATAGAAATACATACGCTCCGGTCCGAGTGCTGGCGGCAGTGTCAGGTGTTGATGCGAGAGACCCACGCATCACACATGCAAGTGTGACACCGGCTTTCTGCTTCCACTCCAACTAATCGAGGTCAACCCAATCATGACACTATGAAAGTCTCAGCTACCATCGGATTTGGCTAAAACACACTTATTTAACTATTTTGACTTCTTCAATATGTGATTTCACTTATACAACAGAATGTTCAAACACACTAGGGAAAGCGTAAGAGGAAAAATATGTTGTCACCTTGGAGGACCAAACAATCACTGCAGAACAAGTGAAGTAGAGGATAATGTGACTAAACTCCATGATTACTGCAAGAAATCGGTCTATGGTGCTGTAATCGCCTCCTTTTTTAAAAAAAAAACTAAAACACTGGAAATAATCCAAAAGGTTTCCTAGAGTCTGATAAATAACTTCAGAAAACACAAATTTCCAGTGATGTTTGCAGTAGAGAGTCCATTGACTCCTACCTAATCTTACTCATCCAGGTGCTTCACCAAGAGAATTCATAACCAAATTTCTAAATTACTGTGATCGAGATGCAGTCCTGTGCCTAAACCAGGAAAAAGACTCTATGACCTATGAAAATGTGCATGTCTCTGTGCTTCTTCTTGAGTTTACAAGTTACCAATTAAGGGTGAGCTGAATCACATTTTTTCCTTTATGTCTCTGTGAACCCTATCTTCTCTGTCGATGTGCAAAAGAAGAGGGCTCAATTCAGCACATTTCAACGCAATTTCTTACAAAAATGAGTTAAATACACAATGATGTATCCTGCAACACTGGTGACAGATGGCAAATCACTGTTCTCATCTGCGCAAGAAACTCAGGAGTGGTTGGAATACCATGCAAGCGGAAGAGAGAGCAGCCAAAAGCAGTATGAGGTCTGGTACCTTTTGCCTTTTAGCTTTTATGGAAGATCCTGTTGAGAATACAAGAAGTCTGAGAGCAATTCTCATCCTCAGCGAGATGCATTTTCTATACGTATATCCTATAAAGTTGCCTGCGTTATATATTCTTCTTTTTGTTCTAGAACTTCTACTTTGATTCATACAAGTTTTGTTGGTTGTTTTGTGTTTTTGCGTTTTTCTGCTTTATTAGGAATGGTGCTTGGTGAGGACTAATGTTCCATTTTAGATATGTGGAGTTGGGAAGGAGTGGATTATGTGACATGTTTATTATGCATAACATCCAATGGAAGTTACTTACTTACACTAATTTAGCAATATGTTATGTAACCAAGGACCTCGACAGGTATCATATGAAGGTTTACCTTTCATCCTCTCTTTTTCACACACCTTACCATTAGATATGGCAAATGACAACCTATATTTTCTTACGTGGAATGTAAGGGTTTTAATAATAGCATTCATTAAAAATAAAGTGTTTTATGTAGTTTTTAACAACAAGAAACATGGTATGATGCCCCACTGTTCCCCCTTTTACAAAAAGTATAATTCCCACCCCCTACAGTCATCACCACCACAATGTGATCATTTGCTCACACAGTATGATGCCTCCATAGTGCCCCATTTACACACAATATGGTGCCCCAGCAGTCCTTCAACGCACCCAGTATGATGTCCACACTGTAGTCTCCAGACAAGCATTCCGCTTGTCTGTGTACCTACTCCTCTGTTAATGAGGTGGTCTCTGCTGCCCAACCAAATGACCTACAGGGACCCCCACATAATATGATGCCCACACAGCCCCCCACACACAGGATGATGTCCCCACAGTAGCCTACAGACAATCATCCCACTTACAGTATGTGTGTCCTATATCACCTTGCTTCTCTGTTTCTGAGCTGCACCAGTTACTTGACCTGAAGGTCCTTCATTCTTTACCCAGACAGAATCGTGGAGCAGAAAGCAGATGATTCCCTGTTCCACCATTATTCTCATAGATTGGTATAGATGTATACATCTCTATAATAGACAGGAGCTGTGTATATGAAACCTAACTTAATAAAAATATGTCAGGAAGTTTTCACAGTGTTTTGCTACATTTTGTTGCCTTTCTATCTGTTTTAAGTGTTTGCTTTTTAAAACAATATTTTAGGTATTTAATTTGACCTGCTGCCTCTTTGGGTATTACGGACCGTAAAATTGGACGCCTGAATTCTGCCTTAGCCCGTGGTCACACTAGCATATGGCATCCGATGCGAGAGCATTGGATGCGATATGCTAACGACCCTCGGCTCCTGCTCTGCTGCGTGCACAGAGAGGATCGGAGCACAGCTACGGAGGAGGCGGAGAAATGAATTTCTCCATCTCCTCCATTGCCGGGGTCAGAGTAAAAATCGCACAGCACTCGCATAGTACGATTGCTGTGCGATTTTTTTATCGCACCGATTGATTTCTATTGCGGGATGTGATCTGATTTCTGATTACAATTGCCGCATGCTGCGATTATTTTTCCGGTACAACCGTGATCCGTTCCGAGCTGGAAAAAAAATGCAGATGAAGACACTATTATATATTAACATTGGTCCGAATTCAATCAAATCGGATTGAATTCGTCTGATTTAATCGCAAATGGGCATGGGCCCTTAGGGTGAAGATTTCATAGACTAAATGATTCAGAATTCTTGTGTATTTTGGAGTAAAGAACTGTCATGCATGCCTACCATCACTTATATGTGTTTCAGGTTTATTTTGCAATGCAATCAGAAAGGTGGTGTAGTTTATCTAGAAAATTGGCGTGGCTTAAGATATGACACTGTGCACCAAAATGTTTGTGCTACTTTTTGCCCCAAAGAAAGGCCAACTGAGTTGGTAGAAAATTAGTCTAAAAATGTGCCAAATTTATCAAACTACATGAAACACCTTGATATGTTTTAGAAAATTTGACACAGTGCACTTTTTATGCTTCCAGCAGATGGCACAAATATAGTGTTAAAATAATATGTAAAACATAGTGCTTCTGTCCTACATTGGTGATTCAAAAGCCAATGTACCAAAATTGCAAATTTAATATGTTTATGGTTACCTCATTAATCTTATTTAATAATATATTAAAGACCATTTTTTCCTATCATTTTCCTGGTATTGGACATATTTCACTATGAAATGTGAATTCTTTTCTATAGTAACAAGCATCAGAACTGCCCAGCAAATATATGTATCTATATGCAGCCGGTCAGAATGTACTCTATTGCCCTGCAACGCAGCCAAGGTTGCAAAAAAAGTATTACACAGTTCCCATCAGCAATCAATGATCTCTGTGCAATGGCGAGATGTGCTAGGTCCTCCTGAGACATGCTCTCTGCAGCTGCTTACTGATAAATGAAGCTGATTTTTAAACGACCAACAAACACATATAACTCCTAGCCAGGCAAAAAAATTGATTACTGACCTACAAGATAATCATATCTAAATGAGGTACCCAATTAGATGTGCCTAATTCACCCTAATAACCCCTAGATTAGACCTGCCTAGCAGCGGAGGTTGGCACCCTACCTTGAACGCAAATTGGCGACGGCGGCTCAAAATAAAAAATCCCTATTAGTCCCTACTCATCTCTGAGAACTACATTAGAAGTGAGTCACTCCATTGAAGGCAAACAATAATAACATCCATATAGAGAGGAAAGATTTAGCACTGTTGCGCTGACACCTGTCACGCACAATGTGGGAAAACCAAGTGTAACATAAAGGAAAATGGAGAAGTGGGCCCAGACACTAGGGAAGGGATTTGGAGACCCCTCGGTTAGATCTAATCTCTCCCTAGAACTCCTACCGAGTCCCTATATTGGTTCCTCACCAATCACCGAGCAGGAACCTCAGGCCCTGAATCTCCCTGAGGCCTAAGTCCTGAATAGGATACGGGATGGAGATGCGAGCTAGGCAGTCTCCGCTAAACTAAAGACGCTAAGGTGAGACAAACAGGGGAACACTTAGCTGAATTGTCAGATACGGATACCAGATGAGGGATTCCAGACACCAAACTGGAGCACTCTGAAAAGGTCCAACACTCTAGCAGGCACAAGTGGAAATGAAGCTATTACCCGCACTGGGTCACAGCTGAGCCACTAACTAAATAGATCCAAACTACTCTGAGCAGGAGGAGGTCGACGCTAGGTCCTAGAGGCAGATGGTTCAGGGAGCAGTCTGTATGGACAGGCGCTCAGACCTTCTGAGGCCTGAAGTAGGATGATAGCCTGTCACCTCCGAAGTGCTCGTGACAGTAACCCCCCCTCCTACGAGTGGCCTCCGGACACTCAGGACCCTGTTTCTCAGGATGTGAGGTATGGAATGCCCTAACCAACCTGGGGGCATTCACCTGTGACTCTGACACCCACGTCCTTTCCTCTGGACCATAACCCCTCCAGTGCACCAAGTACTGCAAGGAACGGCGAAGGAGAATCAACAATCCTCAAATTCTCAAACTCCAAATTGCCATCTACCAAAATTGGGGGGGGCAGTGGGGATGAGGACTCGATGGAGTTCACACATTTCCTAAGAAGAGATTTATGAAAAACATTGTGGATTTTGAGAGCTTGAGGAAGCTCCAGACGAAACGCCGCTGGGTTTATGACAGCAGATATTCTGTAAGGACCAATAAACCTGGGTCCCAACTTCCAAGAAGGAACCTTCAACTTAATATTCCTAGTGTACAACCACACAAAGTCATTCACATTAAGGTCCGGACCTGGCGCACGTCTCCTGTCAGTCATACGTTTGTACCTGTCTCCCATGATTCTCAAATTCTTCAGGACGCCCTGCCACATGGAAGAGAGCGACGACGTGAAACGCTCTACCTCCGGAACTCCTGAAGCCCCTCCCCATTAAAGGTACCAAACTGGATGATAACCATACACACCGAAAAACGGTGACCTGCCAGTTGACTCTTGACGGTGATTATTAATTGCAAATTCCGCTAATGGAAAGTAAGATGACCAATCCTCTTGGTTTTCAGAGATGAAACACCTGAGGTATGTCTCCAAATTCTGGTTGACACACTCTGTCAGCCCAATCGACTGGGGATGAAATGCCGAAGAGAAGGACAGCTGTACCCCCAGTCGAGAACAGAATGC
>VIAB01012672.1:8518-29131 GCA_009801035.1 Oophaga pumilio
CCAATGAAAATCTCTGGAATGTAATCAAGAGGAAGATGGATAGTTACTAGCCATCAAACAAAGAAGACGTGCTTAAATTTTTGTACCAAGAGTGGCATAAGGTCAGCCAAAAGCAGTGTGAAAGACTGGTGGAAAGCATGCCAAGAGGCATGAAAGCTGTAATTAAAAATCATGGTTATTCCACAAAATGTTGATTTCTGAACTCTTCCCGAGTTAAAACATTAGTATTGTTGTTTCTTAATGATTATGAACTTGTTTTCTTAGCATCTGAGGTCTCCAAACACTGCATTTTTTTACAGAAATAAAAGAGCAATTTACATTTTACTCAAAAATATGCCTATAAAGAGAAAAATTACACAAACTGAAAATTTTGCAGTGGTTTCTTAATTTTTGCCAGAGCTGTATGTTCAACACCTTCATCATACTGAAACTGATGCATAGAAAATACGCTCATTTGATTATTTTGCTACATTACAACCTAAAGTGTCTAATTTACATAAAGTGAACCTCCACTTATGAAAGAGTAGGTGTCTCAAAATAAAGTGACCATTTAGCGTATGTAAATAGTGTCCAATGAGGTGATGAACAGTGACTTTATAATTTATATTGTTCTTTCCACTGCGCATAATGTAGTAAGAATGAAAGTTAGCACGTTTTTGAAAATACTAAACTCAACACAAACTTCATACAACTCTAAGACTTTTTTTGCTGACAACTTTTTCCATTTTTTTAACCTTTCCATCTTGTTGATTTGGTTGAATATGGTGCCAAAATTATAATTTTACTTGAAATTTTATAAAAGATAGCTGCCAATGCTTCTTATGCAGATTTGTATTGAGATAATGTTTGTGAGAATTTTCTTCCATCTGCCCCCAATTCTCCCACATATTAATTCAACCAATAATTATTATATTTCCAAATAATTGCTAGGAATATGCTTTTAAAACGTTAATTGTATGTTATTAAATGTAATTATATTGTATGTTTTATTACAAGATAATTAGACTTGTTCTTCTTGTGGATGACAATATTGGCCTTTTAAAATTTTGCTGAGGCGTTTGTGCTTTTAAGAAAAATGTTACTGTTTGTGGAATTACGGTACATCCAAAATAAACTCTTCTTTAAAAGAGAAGCTGAATTCAAGTATGTTAATTAGTGTAGATATTCCAACTTCTTACAATGATTTACATACATGTCTTGTTACTGGTTTTCTAATGAGGTAATATAATTAGCAGTTTAATCCATGTGTGCTAAAACTGGGGGCTCTGCATCATTAGCTGTTGTTAAAACATTGCTTTGCGTAAAACCCAATTATTTCCACCGAGTGATTTCATTATTCTGCTTTTAGTGAAGATAAACTTGTTCACATCCTTTTATTCTTTAATTGCAGGTCACAAACCTGTAAACCAATTAAAAAGCTGACCAAAAAAACACCCAGAACATTTGCATCATTTTTCGATTGAACAAGCAATTTTTTTTAAACCAATTATTCAAACTTTCAGCACATTAGTAGTGCAGGTAAATTGCCTTATTAGAATTTCTGTTGAAAACTAGCTGTTCTGAAAAACGTGCAAATTAACCAGTGATCACCGATTCCTGGAAACTCATCCGGAAATGATCATGCGATGATATCAATTCATTTATGCTTCATTTATGCACTTTTGATAACCCACGCATCAATATAATATTCACATGCAAATTACCAATTTCCAAAAATCTAGTGCATGAATAGAGAGTTAAAGGTTATTATTTGAGAATAATATCCCTCATAATAGTGCCTTCATTATTAAGGCTAATTATTGTTTTCATTATTGGCCATAAAGACAATATCTGAACGATTTTTAACCTGGCTTTACAAATGTACAAAATACTGTAACTGCTTAACACCAACTAAATTCCATCACTTGTATTATAAACAACTGCAACAGTGTCCATTAGACCTGCTCTCATTGTGTCTTATCCAGGTCACAGCTTATGTCTAGATGAACAAATCATTAGGTAAAAATATGACATACCCAATAAATAGGAGTAGAGATGGGCGAACCCGAACAATAAAGTTCGGTGTCCGAACCGAACACCTTCTGTTCGTGCACGGACACCGAACACGGACTTCACCAGGAAGTCTGTGTTACTGTTCAGGATCGGTTGCCCGAACACCGGGTGATTGTCACGCTGTCATGTGCGTGACAGCGTGGCAAACACCGCTTCTGATCGGCAGTGAAATCAACTCTGCCGGTCAGAGAGCCAAGGTTCCCCCACCGTGAAAAGACAGCGTGAGTGCTCAGCTGTGATGGGAGGTATAAAGTTTACCTCTGGTCACAGGTGTCAGCTGAATGGACTACAGCTCCCATTATCTGATACCTACAGCCGCTAAAAACAGTGAGAGCTGGAGCGGTTTAAGGGAGCATTCATCAGCCGCTCCTGCACTGTAAATAAATAATAATAAAAAAAAATGGTGTGGTTCCCCTGTATTTTTGATAACCAGCCAGGCAAAACTCACAGCTGGGGGCTGCAGCCTTCAGCTGTCAGCTTCATCAAGGCTAGTTATCAACAATAGAGGGGTCCCCACTCTGTTTTTTTATTTAAATAAATAATTTTATAAAAATGGCATGGGGTCCCCGTTGTTTTTGACAACCAGCCTTGCTAAAGCAAACAGCTGGGGCCTGTTATTCTCAGGCTAGTAAGGTTCCATGGATATTGGCACCCCCTAGCCTAAAAATAGCAGCCTGCAACTGCCCAGAAAAGGCACATCTGTTAGATGCTCCAATTCTGGTGCATTGCCCGGCTCTTCCCACTTGCCCTGTAGTGGTGGCAAGTGGGGTTAACATTTGTGGGGTTGATGTCACCTTGGTTTTGTCAGGTGACATCAAGCCCATGGCTTATTAATGGAGAGGCGTCTATAAGACACCCATCCATTACTAATTCTATAGTTACATGGTAAATAAACACACAGCCAGATTAAAGTCCTTTATTAGAAATAAAACAAAACACAGTTTTCCATTTTTATTTAAAAAAAACAAGCACAGTTATACTCACCTAATGCCTAATTCCACCGAAGCCCTCGATCTCCTGTAATAAACCAAAAATAAAAAAAACAACAATATACCATACCTGTCTGTCATTCTGTCCCACGGCGTAATCAATGTCTGGGGAATAAACAGTTTTCAAACTTGATGATGCCAAGATGGGACCGTACAGGCTGAGAACCACTGGTGACTGAACTGCTGTGAGTGCATCCTCAGTATCCTCAGCGCATCCTTGCTTTATTTCTAATAAAGACTTTATTCTGACTGTGTTTATTTACCATGTAACTATAGGATTAGTAATAGATAGGTGTCTTACAGACACTTCTGCATTACTAATCCGTGGGCTTGATGTCTCCTGAGAATACAAAGGTGACATCAACCCCACAAATATTAACCCCACTAGCCAGTACTACAGGTCAAGTGGGAAGATCCGAGTAAATTGCCAAAATTGACGCATCTAATAGATGGGCCTTTTCTGGGTGGCTTTGGGCTGCTATTTTAGGCTGGGGCCAATATCCATTTCCCCTACCAGCATGAAACACCAGCCCCCAGCTGTCTGCTTTAGCAAGGCTAGATGTCAAAAATGGTGGGACCCTATGCCATTTTTATTAATTATTTATTTAAATAATTAAAAAAACAGTGTGGGGACCCCTCTATTCTTGATAACCAGCCTTGTTGAAGCTGACAGCGGAGGGTTGCAGCCCCCAGCTGTGAGTTTTGCCAAGCTGGTTATCAAAAATAAAGGGAAATGTTTTTTTTAAATTATTTATTTACAGCGCAGAAGCGGCTGATGAAGACTCCTATTCGCCGCTCCTGCTCTCACTGTTATTAGTGGCTGCAGGTGTCAGATGATGGGAGCGGTAGTCCCATCAGCTGACACCAGTGACCGGAGGTAAACTTTATAACTCCCATCACAGCTGAGCGCTCATACTATCTTTTGACAGCGTGGGACCCCAGCTCTCTGACTAGCGGGGAAGATTTCACTGTAGAAGCGGTGTTTGCCACGCTGTCATGCACATGACCACATGTCTAACACTGGATGTTCTGGCCCCCCATTCAAGTGAATGGGGTCTGGGTTCGGGTCCTGGTACTGTAGTGTAACCCAAACCCAAACTTTTTGTAACTGTTCGGCCAAACCTGATGGACCCGAACATCCATGAGTCCGCCCATCTCTAAAGATGAGCAAAAATATTCAAGTGGATATGAATTCAACACAAATACAAAAATTGTATCCATCAATATACATATTTTTTTTAATTTGCATAGATGCATATTTAGCATTTTGCTGAACCACAAAGAAGCATCAAAACGTTAAAAAATTTAAAATTACTTATGCTCACCTTATCGCTCACCTGTCGAAACCCTCTGCTCTGCATTGTCCCCCATCTGGTCCTTAGTAGAGATGAGCGAATTTGTTCGTATTTTGGCCCTGATTCTGATTTTGACATATTCAGTATAAATTTTCGAACACTATTCATGCCGAATGTATGTCTTATGATCGCTTCCGAACAAATTCGGTAATTTTTACTCCCATTGACTCTAATGACGTTCGGCTATGTTCGACGAATATTGCAAAAACAATATTCGAGTCCGATCGTATTCGAAACTGAATCCGAACAAATTCGTTCATCTGTAGTCCTTGGCACACTTTATTGCCTTTGCTGTCAAACCATTTTCTGCGCATGTTGTGACGTCATACCATTATGACCTAATGCTTGTGCAGAAACATCCCAGATCTCATCAGAGGCAAAAGTCCCAAACTGCCGTGAAGAGACTGTGAATCAGGGCTTGAGAGCAGTGATAAGAATCTGTGCTGAGGACCTGATGGGAGACAATGAAGAGCAGAGGGCCACATAGGTAAGCGGTAAGGTGCATGTAAATACTTTTTTATTTTACTTCACTGTGAATGGAATTTCCTGGGAAAATCAATGTGATTTGGCAAATTCAAATTTTGTCAGATCCCATAATTTCAAATGCTTATTCAATTCCAGGCTGCAATTTACATTAATCTACCATGTAACCCCATATTGTCTTCTGTTATTTATATTTACATACAGTAGGGAAAATAATATTTGATGCACTGATGATTTTGCAAGTTTTCCCACCTACAAGGAATGGAGAGGTCTGTAATTTTTATAGTAGCTACATTATAATTGTTACTTGAAAGACACAATCTAAAAAATCCAGAAAATCGCATTGTATGATTTTTATGTTTAATTTGCATTTTATTGCAGGAAATACGTATTTGATATAATAGAAAAACAGGACTGAATATTTGGTACAGAAACCTTTGTTTGCAATTATAAAGTTCATTTGTTTCCTGTTGTTCTTGACCAAGTTTTCACACACTACAGGAGGGATTGACAACATTGAATTTCCGCTCCCTCCAAAGAATTTCTATTGGCTTTAGGTCCCTGAAATGTTTTTTGCCGAGCTACTCCTTAGTTGTCCTAGCTGTGTGTTTCGCGTTATTGTCATGCTGGAAGACTCAGCCATAACTCAACTTCAATGGCTTTACTGAGGTAAGCAGGATGTTGGCCAAAATCTCACGATACATAATGATACATGACCCTATCCAGTACGGTGCAGTTGTCCTGTCCCCTTTGCAGAAAAGCAGCCCCAAAGTAAGATGTTTCCTTCCCCTACCATGTGTCATGAGGGTATCACGTTCTCCTGGAAGACCTGGAGTTAGAAGGTTACATCATGTAATGAATCGCAGTCCTCTTTAGAGACAATGTGATACATGTCCTATTTTAAATGGATTTTATTTCCTTCAGCTCTGAAGGGGTTAAAGACTCTTTCCATGCTAGATGGGAACATTCAGCTTTTGTGCACACAGCTGTTGCTGCTGCTAATCATCTCCACTACTTACACATATCAGCTCTTCGCGTTTTCATTGTTGGCTGGTGAAAGATTCTTTTTCCTGTGCTAAGTTGAGTAGGTGGAGTTGGAGATGGAGTGGGAATTGTAGTTGTATTTCTCTGTAGTTTTCTGAAGTATGTGAGTGTTTATCTTCTGTTCCCTATTCCTATTTTGTTAATTCCTCCCTGTCCCTATCCCCCTCCCTATAGTTGGTGCTTTTGTATGACAAAGGTGTTCTGTTATCCCTTTTTCTTTGTGTCTTGTGTTTCTGTCCCTGACCTTATGTGAAACAGATGTGGCAACTTCATGAACTGAAATTATGGACAAGCAATATGCAAAATAGAGGCTGTCTTAAGATAATTATTTACTGTATGATTTGTGGATGAAATCTGCTGTGCTTGTTAAAATTCCATGATTGGATATACTCATGTCAATGTCTTAAGATGCTTTTTAGGTATAAGTAACTGAGCAACAAGGAAACACCCTAGAGATTGCTGAACCTACCTATGTAGCTCTTGTTGTTCTCTAATGTGCAGATAAAGAAAACATGGAAACAAGATTTTCAAACCATATCAATTTATTCACAATTGAGTATGAGTACCATGCACAGAAATAAATAAATGTCCACATGTACACATTTTAGAATGCTATCAGTGAGGTTATTTATACATGGTTGCATGTCAATCTTCTGCCAAACACTTGGCAAGCAAATAATAATAATGGGCTGCTGGCCGCTCTTTTGCAATTGCCAACCAATAATGTCCCAGATTTGCTTGATGGGAGACAATTTTGAAGATGCTGCAGGAAATGGTAGCATATTTAGGCCATGCAGGATGCTCACAATAGCAAAAGCAACATGTGACTTGGCGTTATTATGTTGAGAAAAAAACTCCAGGACATTGGAGAAATGGGCGTAATACTGGTCCCACACTGAGCTGTTAGAGTACCTCGAATGAAGAGATGTCTGGCTCTTGTGACATTCCCTTGTGAAGACCTATTCATGACATTGCCCATATGGTGTTCAAACCAATCTCCAGCTAACATTGTGTCTTGAACAAAGCGGGACTCATCACTGAAGAAGATAACCTTTCATTCCAGACTCAATTGTCATCATGTGGCATGAGGTCAATGAAACACTGCAGCCGGACTTCTGTAGTTTAAACACGAACACTATCTGATGATTTAGACACCATTTTATGCCTTAGGCTTGGTATGTGATGTCTGTTTCACTTGCAGTACAGAATGAATCGATTCTGGAACCAGTAATACAGCCATTTATTCAAATTATCTCAGGAGTCACTTTTCAAAACAACAATGCCAGTCTGCATCTTGCGTGTGAGTAATGATGAGCAAATTTGTTTGGAAAATGATCACCAAACATAAATTCTGCATGAACATGGCACATTCGGATTCGTGATCGGAAACACAAGCAAAATTGTATAAAATCCGTAACATTGAGTAAAAGTGCGGGAAAATATTTTTTTGCCACAAAAATATTTTCAGCACTTTAGCAAAGATAATGGTGGTGTATCATGAGTGTTTGGCATGTGTTTGATGAGGGAATTGGGTTTATAGATCTCAGAGGAGCAGCGTTCTTGTAAGCACAGCAGTAACTTCTTTTTCCTAACTTTATGTGTGCACATTGTGGCTAGTCAATCAGGGTGCAGGAAACACCCACAATGTCCTGACACTAAGTCTTGTGTCATTGGTTGCTGAAATCGCATGTCACTCTACATATAAATAGCGAACATCTTGTTTTAGCGCCATTTTGACACTGTAACGGCACAGAAAGGCTGCTCCTGATGCTGCCACTGTTAACAGTAAGATTTTAGCTAGTTAGTTAGGCGGTTGTATATCAGTCAGATAATGTAGCTAGATAGTGTCCAGTGTGGCTATAAAATTTACCTTTCACAATATTTTTTGGGGGGCCATTACTGAGGTCCACAGACAAAGCCAGCAGGGCACATGTCTTACAAGTGTGTTGTGCACTGCTTCTATAGTGCTCCATGCACACGTATAGCATTCTAAATAATATTTTTTCTGTAGCTAAATGTGAAAAAGCCTGCTGTATCCCACATTTTATCTAGGTAGATAGGTGGTTGTATATCAGTCAGATAGTGTAGCAAGCTACTGTTCAATATGGCTGTTAAAATTTACCTTCCAGCATTTTTTTCCTTTTTGGACATTAATGAGGTCCACAGACAAAGCCAGCAGGGCACATGTTGTGCACTGCTTCTATTGTGATCCATGCACGAGTATAGCATTCTAATTTACATGAAGCTAGTGAAAAAATATTAAACAGCCTGCTGTATCCTACCTTGTCATTTAGTGCTGTGGTGATATAAAACGGTTTGCAGACCTAAGGCACATTAAAAAAGTTATAATTTTTTCTGTTGCTAAATGTGAAACAGCCTGCTGTATCCCACATAGTCGTTTTGTGGTGGTGATATGAACCTGTCAGCAGACCTAAAGCACATTTAAAAAAATTATAATTTTTCAAATGCAAAAAGTTAGACAACCCACTGTATTACACTTTGTCATTTGGTTGGGCTGAAATTAAGCCTGATCCAGAGACCACAAAAAATTCTTCTGTTCTTAATGTCCTACAGTAAGGGACCTGACTTTAAAATAGTTTGTAGCATCCAGTGTGTTATAGAGACCTGATCCATAGGCCACAAATTTCTTCTGTTATTAACGTCTTCAGAGAAAAAGAGGACTTGAACGCTATAGCGCCATCTGTTGGAAGTAGCGATCCTATAAGTCACCATTAACCCTTTAATGAGTCTTGCAATATGACTTAGGACAAAAGCCAAATCAGTATCTCAATTTGCAGACATGGTGTTTCGGGCTTTTGTCCCTCGTCAGTGCAAAGTATGAGAACTGATTTGGCTAGGTGAGAGGCTCTGGACTGAGGTCTAAGTGGTAAGGTTTCTCCTTGTGGAGAGTGACATATCAGCTCTGCTATTTCCAACAGGCGGCGCTATAGAGTTCAAGTCCTCTTTTTCTCTGAAGAGGCAATTTGCATATTAAATTTCCCAGAGGATCATTGCACGGCGAATAAGCCTCCTTACCTTGACAAGGCAGAGCTGGTATGTCACTTTTCACAAGGACTAATGTCATACAGTAAGGAATCTGATTGTAAAAGTTTGTAGCATCTATGGTGTTATAGAGGCCTGATCCATAGGCCACAAAAAAGTCTCTTGTTATTATACAGTAAGGGACCTGACTGTTATCAGACACAGCCTTCCCTGGATGCAGGTACAGTGCAGACAGCCATTGGTCAAATTCAGCCTGGAGAGATGTCCAAAACTCTTCAGCTGTATGACTGTGATCTCTAAGGCATATCAATTTTAAGACTGCTTGATTGCGGTGAGCCCTGGCTGCACATTACGGAGGTGGTGGTTGTTCGCTATGCACTGTGGGAACACGTTTTTCATGAAGGCAGAGGTTGAGTGTGCAGGTGGAGGCCGTAGAGGAGATAGAGGAAGCAGTGGAAGTGTTAAATGTCGAGGTTTGGCCTGCAAGCCTTGGGGATTCCAAGACTTGTGAAGCAGCGCCTGTCTCCACAGCCATCAGTGTCACCCAGTGCCCAGTCAGCAAGATGTAACGCCCTTGGCCATGCTTACTTGTCCAAGTGTCTGTGGTGAAATTAACCCTGGCAGACAGAGATTTTGCCAAGGAACTGGTGATGTCTGCTATATGCTAGTGTAGTGCAGGCACAGCTTTCTTAGAAAAGTCCTGGAGACTGAGTAATTGGTACTGGGGGACTGCGACAGCCATCAGCTTTCAGAAACCACCGGTATCCACCAAGCAGAAAGGCATTTCCATGGCCAACAAATTGGAGAAGGTGGAGTTCAACCTCTTAGCCTTGTCATGCGCAAGAGGAAGCAATCTTTCCCATGACCACAACTGCGGAACCATGGGCTGGCTGAACTGCTGTGAGAGGGTGGAGTACTGTGAACCGGACAAACTGCTGAACCGTGAGAGAGGTGCAGGCGAAGATGTTACTGTGGAATGAGAAACTTGTGGTATGATCGTTCTCTGAGATCGGTCAAAAACAGCAGGCATGTCCACTTCTTTTACAGCTGAAGGCGGCCTCTCAGTCAGCGTGACTGGATGGGGTAAAGAACCCAAGGTTCTGCAGTCAAAGACCTGCATCTCAATAGTTGGCATGGTAACAGAGGAAGAGGAAGAAGCAGCAGATGCGATTGATGGGGCGGCTGATGGTTGTTGATGCCCACTGGTCTGCATTTTTGAGCAGTGGGATTCCCACAGTAAAGGATGTTGACTGCGCATGTGAAGGTTCATACATGTAGTAGTCAAATTATTGCACTTTTTACCTCAACTCAGTTTTTTTTGTAAAGTTGGCAGATTACGTGAGTTGCAGTGTAAAAAAAGGCCCAGGCTAGGCAACCCTTTCCACCCATGCGAGTTGCAGACCAGCGGATGCTACTGGTCAGAGACACAGTTGTGTCTGAGGATGCATCGCTCGTCGTGGCTGCATCACTAGGTGTCTGCGATGGAAGGCACCACATAATCTCATCTTCCTCCTCAGCTGTGTGCCTCTATGTTCACGCCAACTGGGATCTAACACCTCATCATCATCCTCTGTGTTATCACATTCCTCGCCATTGGAGTCACCATTGGAGTCACCCTCCTCCTCTTCAGCACAGTACAGTCCTTGTGAGCCTCAGATATCTGAGTCTCATCAGGATCACTTCCCCCCAGAGGTTAACGTCTGATGACTAGGTCAGGGTGCTGTTCGGACCGTACTTCTTCCTGCCCCTGATCTAAGGTGAAAAAATTTTGGGCATCGGTGCAGATTTCCTCCTCTTGACTCTGCAAAGCTTTTGAGTACACTTCTGATGAATATGGCATAGAATGTGTGAGCACCTCTTCAGACTCACCCATCTGTGGTTCCTTAAAATTAGTTAAACATTTTGATATTTGGGACGCGGGGAAAAGAAAGCATGGGAATTTGGGTGCCACATCTGTGGACTGTACTGGATGTGATGTTGAGGTGGAGGAAGAGGAGGAGAGGCCACTTGAAGCTGCACTTGCCATCCACTCGAGTACATGCTCTTTCTGGGCATCATCGACAAGGCGTACCGCTGTGCAGTTGCCAAAGAAAGGTAGTGGTGTAGCCTGTCCAGTAGCATAAGTTGTCAGTTGTTTTTGCATAGAACATGATGCTGCTTCACTAATGCTTTCACAAAAATTACCACCTACCCCACGTACACCTTGAACACCAAGCCTAGCTCCCCTTTCGGCCTCGGTTTTTCCCAGTCATGTTGCTCAAATAGTATGGTAGGAGCACAGTATTAACAACCAAAAATTAGATTTTAAACTCTGCACCACCTCTGCAAACAGCTTAGTATCAGCGACAGTAAATTCAAAGTTGAAAAATGGCATGCTGTATCGTGTTAGTCACAGAAAAAAGAATTGAGTGTGGATCTGGCCTCTTCAACACACTAGATGCTACAAACTATTTTTCAAGTCAGGTCCTTTACTGTACGATGTTAATAACAGAAGAATTTGTTTGTGGCCTATGGATCAGGCCTCTATAACACACTAGATGCTACAAACTATTTCTCAAGTCAGGTCCCTTACTGTATGACGTTGATAACAGAATAATTTGTTTGTGGACTATGGATCAGGCCTCTATAACACACTAGATGCTATAAACTATTTTTAAAGTCAGGTTCCTTACTGTATGATGTTAATAACAGAATAATTTGTTTGTGACCTCTGGATCAGACCTCTATAGCTTAATTTCAACCTAAACAAATTACAAAGTGTGATACAGCGGGTTGTCTAACTTTTTGCAACCGAAAAATTATAATTTTTTTTAATGTGCCTTAGGGCTGCAGACAGGTTCATATCACCTCCACAAAATACCTACGTGGGATACAGCAGGCTGTTTCACATTTAGAAACAGAAAAAATTATAACTTTTTTTTAATGTGCCTTAGGTCTGCAGACAGTTTTATATCACCATAGCACTAATTGACAAGGTGGGATACAGCAGGCTGTTAAATATTTTTTTACTAGCTACCTGCGAATTAGAATGCTATACTCATGCATGGATCACAATAGAAGCAGTGCACAACATGTGCCCTGCTGGATTTCTTTGTGCACCTCAGTATGGCCAAAAAAGAAAAAAAAGTGCTGGAATGTAAGTTTACCAGCCACACTGGACACTAGCTATCTACAGTATCTGATTGATATACAACCACCTAGGTAACTAGCTAAAATGTGGGATACAGCAGGCTTTTTCGCATTTAGCTACTGAAAAAAATATTATTTAGAATGCTATACTTGTGCATGGAGCACAATAGAAGCAGTACACAACAGACTTGTAGGACATGTGCCCTGACGGCTTTGTCTGTGAACCTCAGTAATGCCCACCCAAAAAATTCCAGAAGGTAAATTTTACAGCCGCACTGGACACTATCTAGCTACACTATCTGACTGATATACAACCACCTAACTAGCTGAAATCTTGCTGTTAACAGTGGCAGCATCAGGAGCAGCCTCTCTGCGCTTTTACAGTGTCAAAATGGCACTAAAACAAGATGTCCGCTATTTATATGGGGAGGGACATGCGATTTCAGCAGCCAGTAACACAAGCAGTTGTGTTAGGACATTGTGGGTGTTTCCTGCTCCCTGATTGGCTAGCCTCAATGTGCACACAAAGTTAGGAAAAAAAATGACTGCTGTGCTGTCCCCCTCCCCTCATCAAACACGTGCCAAATGCTCATGATGCACCACCTTATCGTTGCTAAAGTGCAACGCAAATTTTTTCCCGCACTTTTACCAAATTTTAACGATTTTTACTGATTTTATAAAATTTTGCCTTATTTGTGCCGAATTTATGTTTGGTGATTGTTTTCCGAACAAATTTGCTCATCACTAGTCAGTAACTCACAGATATCTGTGTGCTAACCATTTCTATGTATGTTCCTTGAATTGGCAAGTATGATTTGCAAAAACAGATCTGAAAATAGCATGTATTCAAATTTTTCTAAAAATGGGTGCAGTGATCCATGAAACCTGATGTGTAAATATCCGCTTTGATTTCTATGGTTTGTGCTAATTAGGTCCAAAAATATACAATTTATTTATAACATGTATAAATGAAAAACTTTACTTTTGTACAAGTTACAGATGTGTCTTTCTACACTCCACCATTATTTTTCTTTTCAAAATGTAACTGCAAACAAAATATAGCTGTCAATTTATAAACCATAGGTTAAGAAATGTATTACAATATTAGTTTTTTTACATTTGTATGAACATAAGTTCAAAACCAACAGAAATAATAAAAAAACATACATTTCACTTACAATTTTAGTATGTGAAAATTAAGTTGAACATTTAATTTTAAATAAAACCATCTTTTGTAAAATTTTTTGTTCCTAAATGTTTTTTGAGGCTGTAAAACCTTAAAAAACTAACAAGCATGTATTAACCCCTTAGTGACAGATCCAATTAGGTAGTTAATGACCAAGCCAATTTTTACAATTCTGACCACTGTCACTTTATGCGGTGTATGCCACTGATTCTGAGAATGTTTTAATTGACATATTGTACTTCATGTTAGTGGTAAAATTTCTTCGATATAACTTGCATTTATTCATAAAAAAATGGAAATTTGGCAAAAATTTGGAAAATTTAGCAATTTTCAAAACTTTTAATTTCTGTACACTTAAATCAGAGAGTGGTGTCACACAAAATAGCTAATAAATAACTTTTTCCACATGTCTACTTTACATCAGCACAATTTTGGAAACATAATTTTTTTTGTTAGGACGTTATAAGGGTTAAAAGTCGACAAGCAATTTCTCATTTTTCCAGCAAAATTTACAAAACCATTTTTTCCTTGCCAATGATTAAGACGCAGGTTTTTGCGTTGAAACGCGTATGTTTTTAATGTCTGGACTATGACTTAACTGTTTTCATGTCATTGGAAGTTTTTGGAATAAATGAAAATGGATTTTATGGACTTACAGCGCTGGACTTATTTTTCCTAAGTTCTGAAAACTTGCCGCACAGCAGGATCCGTGTGCAACAGAGGAAGTGAGCAGACACTAAACTTTTTTGCATTTTTTTTAGTAATCACCTCACATTTGAAGTGTTTGGGGGTCAATTAAACAGAAAATACTCCAAAGTGACACCATTCTAAAAACTGCACCTCCAGGTGCGCAAAACCACATTCAAGGCGTTTATTAACCCCTCAGATGCTTCACGAGAACTAAAGCAATGTGGAAGGAAAAATTAACATTTTACTTTTTTCACAAAAAATTTTATTTGAAACCAATTTTTTTTTCACAAGGGTATCAGGAGAAAATGGACCACACAATTTGTTATGCTCATACAACATATGTGGGGAAAAGCCACTGTTTGGGTGCATGGCAGGGCTCAGAATGGAGGGAGCACCATTTGACTTTTGAAACCAAAATTGGCTATAATCAATGGTGGCAACATGTCTCATTTGGAGACCCCCTGATGTACCTAAACAGTGGAATCCTTCCAATTCTAACTCCAACCCTAACCCCAACACATCACTAACCCTAATCCCACCCCTAACCATAACTCTAACCACAAATCTAACCCTAACACACCACTAACCCTAACCCTAACCATAATCCCAACCATAACCACAACCCTAACTTTAGCCCAACCATAACTTTAGCCAAACCCTAACTTTAGCCCAACCCTAACCCTAGCACCAACCCTAACCCTAGCCCAAACCAAACCCTAAATTTAGCCCAACCCTAACCCTAGCCCCAAACCTAACTTTAGCCCAACCCTAACTGCAGCCCAACCTTAACCCTAGCCCCAACCCTAACCCTAGCCCAATCCAAACTGTTCTGTTCCTTGGAAGGGATGTACAAAAATTTATAAAACAATCAACAGGGAGGAGATTGGAACAAAACAAAATCCTCTAAACTGCATGCTCGCAAACGCCAGAAGCCTGACAAACAAGATGAAAGAACTAGAAGCAGAAATATCTACAGGTAACTATGACATAGTGGGAATAACCAAGACTTGGTGAGATGAAAGCTATGACTGGGCAGTTAACTTACATGGTTACAGTCTGTTTAGAAAGGATCGTAAAAATCGGAGAGAAGGAGGTATTTGTCTTTATGTAAAGTCTTGTCTAAAGTCCACTTTAGGGAGGATATTAGTGAAAGGAATGAGGATGTCGAGTCCATATGGGTCAAAATACATGGAGGGAAAAATAGTAACAAAATTCTCATTGGGGTCTGTTACAAACCTCAAATATAACAGAAATCATGGAAAGTCTACTACTAAGGCAGATAGATAATGAGGTCCTTGTTCTGGGGGACTTTAACTAACCGGATATTAACTGGGAAACAGAGACCTGCAAAACTCATAAAGGCAACAGGTTTCTGCTAATAACCAAGAATAATTATCTTTCACAATTGGTGCAGAATCCAACCAGAGGAGCAGCACTTGTAGACCTAATACTATCTAATAGACCTGACAGAAAAACAAATCTGCAGGTCGCCGGGCATCTAGGAAATAGTGACCACAATATTATTCAGTTTCACTTGCATTTCGCTAGGGGTACTTGTCAAGAAGTCACAAAAACACTGAACTTTTGGAAGGCAAAGTTTGAACAGCTTAGATATACCTTTAATCTGGTTGACTGGGACAATGTCCTCAGAAATAAGAATACAGATAATAAATGGGAAATGTTTAAGAACATCCTCAATAGGCACTGTAAGCGGTTTATACCTTATGGGAATAAAAGGACAAGAAATAGGAAAAACCCAAAGTGGCTAAACAAAAAGTAAGAGGGGCAATTAACAGTAAAAATAAAGCAGCATTTAAACGACTAAAGCAGGATGGAACTGTTGAAGCTCTGAAAAACTATAGGGAGAAAAATACTTTATCTAAAAAACTAATTAAAGCTGCCAGAAAGGAAACAGAGAAGCACATTGCTAAGGAGAGTAAAACTAATCCCAAACTGTTCTTCAACTATATCAATAGTAAAAGAATCAAAAGTGAAAGTTTAGGACCCTTACAAAATTGTGAGGATAGAATGGTTGTAGATGACGAAGAAAAAGCTAATATATTAAACATCTTTTTCTCCACGGTATTCACGATGGAAAATGAAATGCTAGATGAAATGCCAAGACTCAGAGACAAAGAAAACCCTATATTAAGGTTCACCAATCTAACCCAAAAAGAGGTGCGAAACCGGCTAAATAAGATTAAAATAGATAACTCTCCGGGTCCGGATGGCATACACCAACGAGTACGTAGAGAACTAAGTAATGTAATAGACAAACCATTATTTCTCATATTTAGGGACTCTACAGGAGTCTATTCCACAGGACTGGCACATAGCAAATGTGGTACCAATATTCAAAAAGGGCTCTAAAAGTGAACATGGAAGTTATAGGCCAGTAAGCCTAACCTTTATTGTTGGTAAAATATTTGAAGGGTTTCTGAGGGATGTTATTCTGGATTATCTCAATGGGAATAACTGCTTAACTCTATATCAGCATGGGTTTATGAGGAATCACTCCTGTCAAACCAATCTCATCAGTTTTTATGAAGAGGTAAGCTATAGACTGGACCAAGGTGAGTCATTGGACGTGGTATATCTTGATTTTTCCAAAGCGTTTGATACCGTGCCACACAACAGATTGGTCACAAAATGAGAATGCTGGGTCTGGGTGAAAATGTGTGTAAATAGGTAAGTAACTGGCTTAGTGATAGAAAGCAGAGGGTGGTTATAAATGGTACATTCTCTAACTGGATCGCTGTGACTAGTGGGGTACCGCAGGGGTTGGTGTTGGGACCTATTCCCTTCAACATATTTATTATCGATCTGGTAGAAGGTTTACACAGTAAAATATTGATATTTGCAGAAGATAGAAAACTATGCAAAGCAGTCAAACAAGAGAAGATTGCATTCTGCTACAGATGGATCTGGATAAGTTGGAAACTTGGACCAAAAGGTGGCAGATGTGGTTTAACAATGATAAATGTAACGTTATACACATGGGAAGAAGGAATTAATAATACCATTACACACTGAACTGGAAACCACTGGGTAAATCTGACATGGAGAAGGACTTGGGGATCCTGGTTAATGATAAACTTACCTGGAACAGCCAGTACCAGGCAGCGGCTGCCAAGGCAAACAGGATTATGTGGTGCATTAAAAGAGGTCTGGATACACATGATGAGAGCATTATTGTGCCTCTGTACAAATCCCTGGTTAGACTGCACATGGAGTACTGTGTACAGTTTTGGGCACCAGTGCTCAGGAAGGATATAATGGAACTAGAGCAAGTACAAAGGAAGGCAACAAAATTAATAAAGGGGATGGGGAAACTACAATACCCAGAGAGATTAGCAAAATTAGGATTATTTAGTCTAGAAAAAAGACGACTGAGGGGCAATCTAATAACTATGTATAAGTATATAAGAGGACAATAAAAATATCTCTCCGAGGATCTGTTTATACCAAGGAAGGTGATGGTCACAGGGGGGCATTCTCTGTGTCTGAAGGATAGAAGGTTTTTCCACTAACATAGAAGAGGATTCTTTACTGTTAGGGCAGTGAGAATCTGGAATTCCTTGCCCGAGGAGGTGGTGATGGCAAACTCAGTCGAGGGGTTCAAGAGAGGCCTGGATGCCTGGATGAAAAATGGAAATAAATACATTTTTTTATTTTTTATTTTAATCATTGCAATAGGGTCTATCACAGTGATCAAAATGAACCAAAAGGAAAAATTTCCTATTGTTGCCGGTGCCAGCCGGCAGATCTCGGCAGGCGCATTGCGCATGTGCCGGCCATTTTCTCCTGCAAGAAGACGCCGGCGGCCCAGGGGGGACTTCATGTGGGGGTTACAGGGACACCAGAGGTAAAGAGGGGGATGGGGGGATGCTATTTCACTCTCTGATGTGCAATCACATCAGAGGAGAGAGAAATTAAATAGAAAAACAGACTTTTTTGTTTTTTTTTGCGGTCACAGTTATACCGTTAATAGCGTGATCGCAACACTGGGGTAGCTGAGACCCCAAAGAAATTCCAACTCTTTGGGGCGCTATACACTTATTACTCAACGCCGTTAAAAAGCGGCGTTGAGGCATAAGTAACCTTAACTGCCGAGTTAAAAGGCGTATCGGCAGTTGTTAAGGAGTTAAGACAGTAAGATTGTTTATATTTCAACTTTATATTTAGCTAATTCCTAGATTAAAAAGTCAGTGTACAGCGAACAATGAACAGCCAATATTTTTTACGAGCACTTTGAAAAACCACAATAAATCTTTAATGTCATGCCGCTCTCACTGCATTCCTCTGGCGCCGGGGCTCAGCGTCCCGATGTCATCACTTTGAGTGCGCATGCGTACATCCTGCACTTGGCCCTGTCCAGCACTCATACGCTCCTGAGCCTGATTACGACTGCTCCATCTCTGATGTCTCTATGGTCTTGGAGGACCTAACCCGGAAGTTCCAGCACTCTTGCCCTATATCAGGCCGCCTCTTCCTGTAGGCGGCACCTGATTACTGTTGTGCTTCCTAGCTAGACTTGCTTGGTTCCTGCTTGGCTGCTTTCTGTACTCAGGTCCCCTGCCTTGTGCTCTAACGTGCGTTCCAGCACGTGCTCTGCTTTGCCTTGCGCTCTAACATGATTCTCAGCGTGTGCTCTGCCTTGCTTTGTACCCAGGCATGCTTCCCCGCACGCACTCTGTTTTGCCTCTTACCCAAGCGTACTCCTCGGCGCACGCTATACACAGTCCTGTCTTCTGCATGTCCCCGTATACACGCCCTGCACTATCCTGTACTCTGCGTGCCCTCGTATACACTCCTTGAACTGTACTGTACTCTGCATACCCTCGTGTACGCCTTGCACTGTCCTGTACTCTGTGTGCCCTCATATACACGCCTTGCACTGTCCTGTACTCTGTGTGCCCTCGTATACACGCCTTGCACCGTCCTGTACTCCGAGTGCCCTTGTGTACATGCCTTGCACTGTTCTGTACTCTGCGTGGTCCCGTGTCCACGCTTTGGACACTTCCAAATCATGCGTATTCCCGTCTTCTGTGAGCCAGCCACCTGGTTCCAGCAATCATGGTATTCTATCCCCCTGGGTCTACCCCTGGTGCTCCCTGTATAGGGCATGGTTCTCACTAGGTCAGCTCGCCCAGCGTGGGTTAGTATCGCGACCCAGAGTGTCCACTCCCGGAGTTGCCACAATTAAGATGTTAATTGATACATGTGTACAATGCACAATAATACAATAAAAGCATTAGCAGTAGTTACAGTGAACTGGAAAATTGTGAAAATTACAGTTATAACTAGAGTTGAGCAAATTTCTGAAAATTCGATTCCGATTACGATCAGCGGCGAATATTATTTTTGCAATATTCACCAAACACAACCGAACGTCATTGAGGTTAATGGAAATAGAAATTACAGAATATGTTCAGAAGCAATCATCAAACATAAATTCGGCATGAATAGGGTACCAATTCAGATTCAAATTGCAAATTCAGATTCGGTGACCGATTCCAAACATATTCACTCATCTCTAGCTATAACATTGCTGAATATTCTACAGCTTAAGAATAATTTCTTTATGGACAGGAAAAAAATTGTAAGATTTTTACTGATTGGGAATTTCTGGACGGTTGGAAACACTTATGTGCAGTAAATAAAGACACAATTGAGTGTGATAAAATCCATAGTTGCAGGAAACACAGGATATTGCTGAGTTGTGTGCATCAATATCCATTGATGGTCCTTGGAAAGCTATGTTTGAAGTGTGAATTGGACATTTGTAGAAATGATTTCTTTCTTCAATTTTAGGAAAGTTGTCATATTCCTTATATATTCACATTCAGAACTGACAGAACTCGCAGAGCTCTGAGACGGCTGACTAATCTGTGCAGAATTTTAAGTTCATCCATCACAAAAAGTGCAAAATTATTTAGCGTAAAAACCTCAAACATGATGACAACATATGCCAAGCAAACAAACTTCATCAGCAAAGAACAGTGTCACTGCCTGGAAGCAGAGTCAGTTACTGAAAAAATCCCAGATGGTATTAATGAGGGAGGTAAAGAGTAGTCAGTTAATAGGCCAAACAGTGCACTGGCAAGCGAATACAGCAGAGAAAGTGCGGCACAAGTTTGCTCATTAACAGTTTGGATGTAATGAATAAAAGCATTTTTTTGTTGTTTTACACTTATGTGTTTGACTATCTTAACTCAATAATGACCAAGTTAGATTGCAGGAACTTTTAAATGTTAGGTTTAAAGCTCTTGCAATCTACCATGAGCAGCTCAATGACTGTCAGCCATAGCAATTAACCCTAGTGAGTAGAAAGTAGTGGTTTGTCAATGCCAACATTTGGCACTACCAATGCTTTTTTAGGACCTAATTATCAAATGTCTTTCCACATGGCATAGCAGAGTTGCTGGATTATAACAGAACTAGGTTACCTCTGCCAGCGACTTCTGTCAATGTAGTTGTGTTTCTACCCCTTTGACAGGGATGTCCATGGATGCCCCAAATACAGTGGGGAAAAGGATCAAAAAAGAAAAAAATGTGCACAAATATATAATGTATTTTATATGAAAAAAATATTAATTCCCATTTTTTATCACATGGCTTCTCATTTTATAGTTACAGTAAAAAATGAGAATCCACATGATATAAAAAAGGAAGAATCAGT
>VIAB01012673.1:27198-40056 GCA_009801035.1 Oophaga pumilio
GTCAAACGGATGTGAAAAGTACGCTCAGATGCGACAAAATCGCATCTTCACATTCAAATCGGATGACAGACGGAGCAATGTTCAGGAAACATTTGAGCGATTATCAGCCGTCAAAAACGGTCCGATTTTTTAGACTGTGTGTGTGACTCCAGCCTAAGCCACAAAAAGTCATTGCTAAAGAAGCTGGCTGTTCACAGAGTGCTGTATCCAAGCATATCAATGGCAAGTTGAGTGGAAGGAAAAGTGTGCAGAATAAGGTACACAAGCAACCAGGATAACCACAGCCTTGAAAGGATTGTTAAGAAAAGGCCAAATATTTGGGGGTGATTCACAAGGAGTGGACTACTGCTGTAGTCATTGCTTCAAGAGCCACCACACACAGACGTATCCAGGACATGGGCTACAAGTGTTGCACTCCTTATGGCAAGCCACTCATGACCAATAGACAATGCCAGAAGCATCTTACCTGGACCAAGGAGAAAAAGAACTGGTCTGTTTGCTCAGTAGTCCAAGATGTTGTTTTCAGATTAAAGTAAATTTTGCATTTAATTTGAAAATCAAGGTCCCAGAGTCTGGAGGAAGAATGGAGAAGCACACAATCCAAGCTGCTTGAGGTCTAGTCTGAAGTTTCAGGGAGCCATGTCATCTGCTGGTGTAGGTCCACTGTGTTTTATCAAGACCAAAGTCAGAGCAACAGTCTACCAGGAATTTTAGAGCACTTCATGCTTCCCTCTGCTGACAGGCTTTTTGGAAAAGGAAATTTCATTCTCCAGCGGGACTTGGCACCTGTCCACACTGCCAATACCTGGTTTAATAACAGTATCACTGTGCTTGATTGGCCAGCAAACTCACCTGACCTTAACCCCATAGAGAATTGGAGCGCTCGCCAGGGCAATGGGGATACTCGGTACCGGTCCGATTCTTAAAGGGGCAGCGTCACAGCAGCAGTGACCCGGTCCGTGGCCCTGGGCGTCCAGTAAAAGGGGATATGATGAAAAGGGATAATAAAGAGTTTGTAATAAAGTGTTCGTGATGCCGCCTATGGTACTCGGCAATAAAGATGTTAGCCGACGCTGCAGATTCAGCAGAGTTGGTTCAGCTCTCCACAGGCAGAGCTATGTCCCAGGGCAGTTAGGATATTAAAGGTAATGTTGGGGGTGAGTGTGGTGCAGGGCAGGTGACGCAGGAAAGATTCAGAAGACCATTTCCTTTACCTTATACTGAGCAATGCAGGTACAGTCCGGGGCTCAGTTTACAGATGCTTCTGGAGTCGGTCAGCCTGAAAGCAATTTGGGAATCTCCTTAGTCAGATGGGTTGTGAGGCCTCCTTTCTAGCACTATTCTCTGAGGTGCTTGCTGCTGTAAACTCTATTCAACTTCATCTCAGTCTGCTACTTAGGTAGAACTCCACTCGCATGACAGGCAGCTGTAGCCTACTTCAAGGATCGCTCCTATCTGGCGTCTCTGACTCACACGTGCAACAGTGTCATCGAGTATCAGTTGGGGACGGAGGATCTGTGGTAGTCTGCCCTCTGGATTCTGCTGCTGGGGCTTTAGTACCCACACAGCCTCGGGTTCTGGTGCCCAGTCTATGGTGCTAAAGCCTGGGATCAGCTCAGCTACAGCTCCTTTCTCCCAGCTCATCTCCACACGTCCTGTCTCAACGGTGTTCAGGCTCTAACTACCTACTCAATTCCTGCTTTTGACCAGAGCAGCCCCCCCTGAAGTCAGGTTAGAGCTCACCCTGCTGGCCTGGAACAGGAACTGTGCTGTATGCTGAAGCTACCGGATAAGGGAATCTTTACTTGCTTTCAGGCATGACATCACTCCCCCCCGGAGGGAGGCAAGGCCACCGAACTCCTGGGGTGCCACAGACTCTTTGGGGTATGATCAAGAGGAAGATGAGAGACACCAGACCCAATCAAAGCAACCTGAGCTTCCATAACACCTCAGCAGTGCCACAAGCTGATCGCTTCCATGCCACGACGCATTGATGCAGTAATTGATGCAAAAGGAGCCCCTACCAAGTATTGAGCGCATTTACTGAATATACATTTCATTAGGCCAACATTTTGGATTTTTAAATCATTTTTCAATCAACATTAACAGAAATAAACACTTGAAATACATCATTCTGTTTGTAATGACTATATAATATACGAGTTTCACTTTTTGTATTGAAAAAGTGAAAAATTTTGTGAGAAGCACCTGTATCTAGAGATGATCAAGAAAATTTACAAGGTCCTGGCTTAATGGCCACATCAGTAATTTGCGGCTGCCGGATCAGAGCCCTGCTAACTGCCTCCTCTTCTAATTAGTTGGTCCAGCGCCACGCACACATGACAGATAAAGCCAGGCCTATGAAATCAGACATTGTCCCTGGGTGGAGGCAGTTTGCAGTGGTTTGGTCCAACAACTACATATCTAAAAATAATAAATTACCTGTTGAATCTCCTAACGCTCTGGCATTACTGTAGAATTGTTCCTTGCTTGTTCTGCACGGATGATCTGTTAAACATGCACATGACCGCTATAAATTTAATTTACTACAGTAAATTTTATAAAGTGTCCTACTCTAGTAGAACCACTTTGACTCTTGCTTTCATTTGTGCTACACCAGCTCTTTTGTAGGATTGTACAAGACTATTGGACAGAACTATTCACTCCCATCTTGTTTCACATCACAGAGGTCCCTCTTTGGACCACTTTGTAGGTACTAGCCACAGCACATCATGAACACCCCACACAACCTGCTGTTTGTGATGGCTAGACCATTAGGTCATTGAATCTTTAATTTGTCAATTGTCAAATCTGCTCAGATCCTTGAACTTGTCAATTTTTTCTTTGTCTAACACATTGTCAAGTAATGACTGTTCACTTGCCACTTTTATCAAACGGCAGCACGGTGGCTTGGTGGTTAACACTGCAGCCTTGCAGAGCTGGAGTCCTGGGTTCAAATCCCACCAAGGACAACATCTGCAAGGAGTTTGTGTGATGAATTACAGGGGGGATCTATTTGTTTATCCCGCCTTCCAATTCTGGTTAGGAACTTGCAGCTCTCTGGCGCTCCCCTTACCCTCAGGTCAGTCAGGGAACTGCACCTAGAAAAAGTAGTCACCAGACGGGCCGCCTGAATGTGTACTGGCTATTAGGCACTCTGCAGTGAGGGTGATAACCTATTCCAGTCCCAGGCGGGATTTACACTTTTCAAATGCTGTCCGTCACTTCTAGGGTCTCTCCAAAAGCCAAGAACATATTACGCTGCCACCAGCTCCTGGTTCTAATTGATATCGGGTCAGGAGCCACCCGATCAGTAGCATTGGCTTAATTTAGCACAGAGGACGTGGGGATACGAATTAGAGCAAGGAAAAATTTTTTTTTAGATTTTGACTCCAAGAGAATAGGCAGTGTTTACAACGTATAAAAGATGTTACAAAATGAGGCAATTACAATATGTACAAACAACTTAGTTAAAACTTAGTTATCTCATATCATGGTAGCTATGTGGTGTGGGGGAGGGGCATACGTCCCAATGCATCAGGTCAGGATCTGGTAGTTGAGTTCCAAGGGAGGGGAGAGAGAGATAAAGAGCAAGCTCTAATCCCGCCTCTGAGTTTTATACCTGTGCTCAAGACTAAGGCACTCCCTGCGCTGACCTCACTAGGTGGCTGAACACTCCCCTTTTCTGGAAGTTATGAAATCCTTCTATTACCCATATCTCTTGGGTAGAATCCAGTAGAAGGAAGACAAAATTATCACTTGGCTTAGCATGATATGGGGGTTCATTTAAGTCTAAACACGAAGTGGATACAGAGATATCCATTCCTCGGATTCTGCGGGTTCTGGATCCTAGAGATTTCACTGGGTTATAGATCTATTGGTGTACATTCGGAATATGTAAGCTTCATACTTATAACATTAATTGGGGTCAAGTTATGCCCTAATATTTAAGTTTCCAAGAATAAAGCACTCACCATGTGGTTTCAGAGCTTCCAGAAGGTAGGGAGGAAGGAATCACACACTGGAGTCTCACATTACAGCTGTATTGTCAGCAGGGAGAAGGGGGCCGTGAGGGGGTGTCAAATCTGAAGCGTGTGTGATGAGCTGGCAGGTACCAAGCAGATGTAGCAGAGCTCAGTGTGAGTGATTGAACAATAAGACTTAAAAACTGTCAGGAAATATGACGCATGGTCTCCCCGTGTTTGATTTGGTTTCCTCTGGGTTCTCCGGTGTCCTCCCACATTCCAAAGAAATACTGATAGGCAATTTAGATTGTGAGCCCCATCAGGGACAGTGATGATAATGTGTGCAAACTGTAAAGCGTTGCGGAATGTGAGCGCTACATAAAAATAAAGATTATTTTTATTATCATCATCATCACACCAGTTGGCATGTGCCAATGTAGAGGCAGAATAACAACCAGTCAGTGTTAAGGGTTTTAGTGTTATGGTCAATCTGTGTATTAACTTTTTGTGGTTAGATCGATCATATTCAGCATAAAAAAAAAAAAAATACAGTTAATACAGTAAAGATGAAGTTAAACTTCATTTTTATTAGTTGACAAACGGTGTACGTCTTTAAATTGTTGCATCATAAAGCCTAATGTCTCTGCCAGACATGTTCCCTCACCCAAGAGTTAGTTTAAATTTGTACTGTAAATTAATATTTGTCGGGTGGGCTTTATCATGCACTGCCCCAGCTGCGCTTAGGCTATGTGCACACGTTTGCGGAATTGCCATGGAAATTTCCGCGGCAATTCCGCACCTCCCTGCCGCGGGAAATACGCATATTATAGGTATGCGTATTCCCGCTAAAAACTAGCGTTTTGCAAGCGTAATTAGCTTGCAGAATGCTAGCGTTTTACAAGCGATCTGACAATGGATATCTCCTCTCCTCCAGACCCTGGGTACCATCCGCACATGAACAGCTCACTTTGCGCATGGTGGGCACAGCCACATGCGGAAAGTAATCGGTTCAATGCATTCCGCCGCGGTTCCGCAAAAAAGAATGAGCATGCTGCGGATTCTCCCGCGATGCGATTCCGCCACGGAAAAACCCGCAGCATGTGCACAGCATTGCAAACCGCTAGGAATCCGCAACGTGTGCACAGGCCCTTAGATTTTCAAAAACAAAACTGGTGAGGACAGGTATAAAAACTCAAAGTCACAACTTTTTTTTTTTTCTAGCAATTTCAACTTGCACAAAAATTTTGCAACGTTTCAAGGTGTTTTACGCCAGAAATCAGAAATTTGGCAAAAAATCCTTGATGATTTGCAATTTTAGGGCATCTTGCGCTGTTCCACGAGAAGTTGGTCTTTAAGTAACAGTAAGTCGGTGTTCAGCGGGTTCCATGATATATGACGGAGTTGTAAGAGATAGGAAAGTTAGACCTATGGGGACGGGGACCCAGGAGAGTTAGAGCAGCCAGCATCCGTATGTGGCAAAATCTATAGATGTTTAAGTTTAAATTAAACCTATATTAAAACACATGGACCACTAGGCAAAGAATCATGAAAGAAGGAGTTTACACTTCTAAGTTTCACTCAGGGCCATGCCGGCCTGAAATGCATAATGGTGTAGACACTGGGCATAAAAATTGTGGTAGCGACAGGGTCTATGCGGGTAAGGGGCCCGCCGACACCAGTGCAAACTTCAACTGGCTGTGCGTCCTCTGACACATTCAGCTGAAGTGTAATGCAGCACAGAAACTCACCGGGTCCACGTGGGGCAATACACGTTGCCGGCCAATCAGAGGTCAGCAGCTAAAGTTGGCATGCATGTGACATCATGCGCTGCCGTCGCTTGCACACTAAAGTCAACTGCCAGTTTCAGAAAACATCTATATTACTTAATGGTAATGTGTTTTTACGGAACCCATGACAGCACCAACGAGAGAGGGGAACCGCCCTTCAAAGACAGGAAACCTTTAAGATAAAAAGGGTGGCTCCTCTTTCAGCATCAGTGGATTACAGAGCATGAGAGGACCTCCGAGTTAGTGTACACACATGCATATACATTTATACAAATTATCCTTAACCACACCCTAAGTGGTATACTGTATACAATAACCCACCAACCAGAAAGTGATGGCTTAGTAAGGGAAGGGAATATAAGGATACTGTCATGGGTTCCGTAAAAACACATTACAGGTAAGTACTATACGTGTTTTCCAGTCACCCATGACAGCACCAACGAGAGAATTACAGAGAATTACTCTATCAGGGAGGGACCACAGCCTGTAGAACCCTCTTCCCAAACGTGAGATCAGAAGAGGCAGAAAGATCCAGTCTATAGTGGCTATAAAAGGTGGAAAGTGATGATCACGTAGCTGCCTTACAGATCTGTTCTATGGACACGTCTGCTCTTTCAGCCCAAGACGTTGCCATCGCTCTTGTAGAGTGGGCCCTCAGGTCATCAGGGACCGGTCTTCCTGCGCCTACATAGGCCAATTTGATAGCTTGACTTATCCATCTGGATATAGTACCTTTCAAGACTCCCATTCCTTTCCTAGAACCCTGAAAGGAGATAAACAAAGCCCTATCCTTTCTCCAAGGTTTTGTTGCCAACGAATAGTGAAGAAGACATCTCCTGACATCTAGGGTGTGGAATTTCTTTTCCCTATCATTTTTTTGGGTTAGGACAGTAGGAAGGTAGAGATATCTCCTGTGACCTATGGAACCTAGACACTACTTTAGGCAGATAGAGTAGTTTTTAAAACCTGACCCTGCCTATCGTCCATTACCATGGTAAAGGGAGGGTCTGATCATAGGGCTTGTATATTGCTTACTCTCCATGCTGATGTAAGGGATACTAAGAGTATTGTCTTTAATGTAATTTTATGGACCCTTTAGTTAAAGGCTCTAAGGGGGGTTCTGTCAAAGCATTCAAGACAAAGTTCAAGTTCCATGGAGGGACCCTGGCCACCGGGACTAGTTTGGATCTAGCACATGCCTTAATAAACCTGACCACCCACTGATTATCCAGGTGGTTGTAATTATACAGAGACCCTAAGGCCAATACCTGAACTTTAAAGGTACTAACCGCCAGGCCCGGTTCCTGCTCCTTCTGAAGGAACTCCAGGATCTCCTTTAGGGGCACCTTTCCTTCCGGAGTACACCCTGTAGATGACAAGAATTTTTTCCAGGTCCTACCGTAAATTCTTTTAGTGACCGGCTCCCTACTAGCAAGCAAGGTAGAGACCAGGTTGGGAGAAAATCCCTTATCCTCTAGCACTAACCTCTCAAATTCCAGGCTGTTAAGTGCAGCCAAGTCACCTGAGGATGTAACATGGGCCCCTGAGCTAGAAGGTCCGGGATTTCTGGAAGGACCCACGATTCCATGACGGACATGTTCCTCTTGGGTCAAAAGGGGGCTATGAGTACTACTCTTGACCTGTCCTGCCTTATCTTCCTAATAACTGCTGGTATTAAACAGATTGGGGGGGATTGGGGAGGAGGGAGGCGTAAGCCAGGGTTAACTCCCATCTGATCCGAAAGGATCCCAGGGAGCAGAACCTCTCCACTCTGCTGTTCTGCTGAGTAACGAAAAGGTCGATTTCTGTCCGCCCCCACATGTCCACCAAACGTCTGAATATTGCTGTCTTGAGGGACCAGTCTCCCTGTAGAAGTGGTCTGCGGCTCAAAAAATCTGCTGTTATATTGTCGTTTCCTTTGATGTGAAGTGCAGATAGTGAAAGGATGTTTTTCTCCGCAAGGCTGAAAATCTGTTTAGTAATATACATTAGGGAATGGGTCTGTATACCCCCGATGATTCAGGTATGCAACTGTGACCTGGTTGTCCAACAATATTTTCACGTGATGACCTCGTAGAAATGGTAGGAGACTCTGTATTGCATTCTCTACCACCAGAAGCTCCCACATATTTGAGGAGCCTTTCATTTCTACTGCTGACCATGTTCCCTGAACCAGATGGTTGTCCACATGTGCTCCCCACCCCCTGGGACTGGCATCTGTGGTACCTACCCTGGTGATGTGAAGAAACCATGGGACCTGCTCCCGAAGGGACAATCTCCAACCACCAGTGGAGCGAATGCATAATCTCCCGCGGCAATATCAGTGCATCTTCCAGATACCCTTGCAAGGAATGTTGGCTTTCCAACACAAACCACTGCAACCCTCGAGTGGATATGGGCCCACTTCACTGCCGGGATACATGAGGTTAGGGAGCCCAGGAGGGACATAGCACTCCTGGGAGACCACCAAATTTTGTAATGACCTGGAAAAGAGACTGAGCGATTTTTCTTTTTTCTGATCCGGTATGCAACACTTTTGCTGGCATGAGTCGAGTAAGAGTCCTAAGAAGATTTCTGTCCTTTGTGGCTCTAACTTTGAATTTTCTAGGTTCAAAACACTAACCTAAGCTTTCTAAGATGGTGACTGTCTTTCAATTGACTGCGGCAATGAGCAAAAGAATGGCCTACTATCAGGAAGTCGTCCCGGTATGGGATGACCAGTCTGTTCCTTTATCTGAGGTGGGCCGTCACTTCCGCTATTAACTTTGTAAATACACGAGGGACCAACGCCAGGCCAAAGGGGAGGGCCGTGTACTGGAGGTGCTTTGTGGTGCCCCCTACTGGCACTGCTACCGAGATACTTCCAGAACGCTACTTGTATTGGTGCATGGTAATACGCGTATGTCAGGTCCAGGAAATCAGGCAATCAGGAAAAAGCATTTTCACTGCGATTTTATTGACCCATCTTGAATTTTGGAATCTTCAAGAACTCGTTCAGGCCTTTCAGGTTGAAAATTGTTCTGTATAAGGCTTCTTTATTAGAAACGGGAGAATAGAAGCCTTTCTCTTCTTCTCCTGCTGGAACATTGTGCAGAACGTTTTTCTCTAAGAGGCTCAGTACTTCTGAATCTAGCGCTATTTGCTCCGAGCTGGACGCTCGTGGGGCCATCACAAAGAACCAGTCTGGTGGAGGTCTCCCGAACTCCAGCTTCAACTCTGCCCTCACTAGGTTGAAAATCCAATGGTTGGATGTTATTTTCTCCCAGGCTGGAAGGAGGAGGGAGAGCCTTCCTCCCACCTGGGGTAGGGAGTCACTTGGAGGGCTTTCTACCACATTGGGAAGAATTACCGAACAGGAACCCCTTGCCCTTCCTCAGTTTATCCTCCCACCTACTATTTTCCAAGAACGTTCTCTTTCGGCTGTATCTCTTTCTCCGAAAGGACTGCCTGAAGGACGAGAAGGGAGGTTTTGGGAACCCTTTCTTCTTATTGGCAGCTTTCTGTAAGACGTCATCCAAAGCTGAGCCAAATAAGTAGTAACCTTCACAGGGGAAAGAACACAATTTTATTTTGCCTGTATGTCACCGGGCAACTCTTGACCTAGACCACTCTCCGGCCTGCATTAGATAACGCTGCAGATCTCGCGGCCAGTCTGGCTGAGTCGGCCTATGCATCCGCCAAGGCGGCCACCGCCCCCTTAATTACTGGGAGCGTGGCCAGAATGGAGTCTCTGGATGAATTTTTCGCTCAGCTGGTCTTCCAATCTACTCAGCCAGACCATGAGGGACCTTGCTTTGCAGGTTGCCACGATGGCCGGCCTCAGCGTCCCTGCCGATTACTCCCACGTAGCTTTAACAAAGGTGTCAACCTTCCTATCAAGAGGGTCTTTCAGTAATCCTGAGTCTTCAAAGAGGAGGGATGAACGTTTTGAGGCCTTGGATATGGCGACATCAAATTTGGGCACTTTACTCCAGGATGAGGTGGCTTCTTTCTCAAAGGGGTACTTCCTTTTAAAGGAGAATGGCAGAGGGCCCTTCATATCTGCCTTCTCCCATTCCTTACTAATGAGATTTAGCAATTTCTCATTCATAAGAAAAGGATTTACGTCTTTTCTTGTCCAAGGTGCCATACATGATATCCTGGAAAGACTTTTTGGCCTTCTGATCGACCAGTCCCATTGTGGACCTTATGGCTTAAACTAAATTGTCCACCTCTTCTGGTTGGAAGCAATAGCCCGAGTCGCTCTCTGTTGAGGATGATCCGAAGTATCCAGCAGAACTACCTCGTCGGAATATACAGTCGACGACGTGGTTGACACTTCAGCCCTATCCCTATATGGTGCTTCCCCTGAGAGGGATTCGGACCTTAACAAGTTCTCCACCTCTGCTCTGATGAGGGTTCTTAAGGTGGAAGAGAAGTCGTGTCATTAATACACACCAGTCAATTTTTTGGGCCATGTAGTACCCAGATCCTGCTTGCACAGAGGCTCTGTGCTTCGATTTCCCTGTACATTTTCTAGGGGGATCCTACTAGAAAGGCCAGACTGAGAAGGAGAGAGATTTGCATTATTAAAAAGGCATTCTCGTAGCTTACTCACCACTCAGAGGAAATTGAAGGGTACCGGAACAGGAGGCAGGATGTCGTCCGAAAGGTCTCCTTTAGGGACCGAAGAATCTTCCATCCTGGTAGAGCTGTGCCGACTTGTCCTAAAGTCTTTGGATCTGCGTGCCCCACTGGAGCATCTGAAACTCATCATGTTGCACTCGCATCTGGCATCGGGGGACGCTGTGGCTGCTCTGTCTCCAAATGCTGCCGCTGTGGAGAGGGCTGCTGTGCATCCATCGCTGCACCGATGCCTCTGCCTAGCCTGCGATCTACCCTTAAGTACTGTGCTTGTAGGGGATCTTCCGGCTGGCGTTTCCTGCAGCTTCTGGTACCTGCCCCTGGAAGTGCTCAAAGTGAAAGGTCTGGGCTGCGTCATAAGAGCGTGACTTCCAGTTTCCGGCCACGCTCTGACTGCGCAGGGACACAGGGCTGCCACCTAACCATGCGGTGATGGCGCAGACTCTCGCACAAACGACACCCCATCGGGCCCCCCCGTGGCGCTTCCAGTAACTCTGGCACCGGCCGAAGCAGAGACGGTGCCCTGCCGCAACTGACTGGCCCAGGTCTGGGACTGCTTCTTTCTTCTGCCGTCTTCTTGCAAGTGAAGGTTTCCCCATCAAAGACAGGTCACCACTGATGCAGAGAAAGGATCCGCCTTTTTATCTTGAAGGTTTCCAGTCCTTGAAAGGCGGATCCCCTCTCTCGTTGGTGCTGTCATGGGTTCGGTAAAAACACATTACCGGTAAATAATATACATGTTTTCTGATGCTGGCAGCGGACTTTAGTGTGCAAGCGACTGCAGCGCATGACGTCACATGCTCACCAACTTTAGCTGCTGACCTCTGGTTGGCCGGCAACGTGTATTACCCCGCGTGGATCCGATGAGTCTCTGTGCCGCATTACACTTAAGAAGAATGAGTCGGAGGACACACAGCCAGTTTAAATGTGCACTGGTGTCGGCGCGCCACTCACCCGCAAGGGCCCTGTGGCTACCGCGATCGTTATGCCCGGTGTCTACTCCATTATACATTTCAGGTCGGCATGGCCCCGAGTTAAACTTAGAAGTGTAAACTCCTTTTATGATGCTTTGCCTAGTGGTCCATGTGTTTTTAATATAGGTTTACTTTAAACTTGCCACATATATAGATGTATAGAACCCTTTTATGGGCCTTTGCCTTATGCATATATTTTTAATAGACATTTAAATAAAGGTGCATGCATTTTACCATATACGGATGCTGCCACCTCAACTTTTTCTTATTCAAGATGGGACTGAACCTTGCTGTGCATGCCGATTGCACAAGGTGAGCTGACAGTTTTCTTTATCAATGCGATTATAAGATTTGTGCAGTGAAGTATGTTGATTTACATGGCTGGCCTTACCTATATGCAGCCAATGCAGTCGCACAAGTTGCTGGCAGCCACACATCAGAGGGGGCACCACGGAGACATCAAATCAACTTCATTTGTTGATCTAGGCTTCAGCAGGCCCCCTTGTTCTGTGATCTGCCTTTTGCCTTGTCTACTTCTACACCAGAAAGGGGCGACTGAACTGCTCCGGCTGGAGAAGATGCTGCCAAATATAGGATTTAATGATGTCAGCCGCAGGCTGTGACAAGATACCAGCATGCTCTGTGGCCTCTGATACGCATTTGGCTGTAGAGTATGTGTCTGAGGTTTGTCAAGATTCTTGCAGACTTTATAAAAATGATTTGTCTGATTTAGGTAAATGTGTGGGAGAATAGTATAATTCTCTTACCTGTAACTTCACATTTATTCCATCCACAATAACCATTTTATTCTGTGAAAAGAAGATGTAGAAAGTGAGGACTGACAATTGGATCACAAACAGTGCGCATGTTACAAATAAGCATGGAAGCTATAGACTTTATACAGATCATTTGTCCCATAAGGATCTTGTATACCCGCCAGGGTGGCATCACGCCACTGATTTTGGGGGCAGTTTTCTGGTTCAACCATTTAAAAAGTCAGTTTGAAGCTTTTTTTGTTTGGTGCAGAGAAGCCTCTAGATTTGACATGTAGCTTTTTTATCCAGCGCCATGTGCACTATAGGAGTTTTCCCATTTAAATTAATAGGATGCGTAATCTGTCTTTGAAGCAGTTTATCAATATCGATTTTGGAGCAGGGTCTGCTACAAAATATAGCACAAAAGAAACTGTACGAATCTATATGTGTGCACTCTGGGCAAATACTCAGTGGATTTTTGGGGGATAGAAAATCCATTGCATGTTACAATGGCAGTGCATAACACTTTCTATTTTTTCCACTCTTTCTCAAAATCAGAAAGTGTTAAAGCAGATTAATTTATAATGTGAATTTTGCTGATGATTTCACTCTTTGCAATATAAAAAGTGTGAAATGTGAGACAAATCAATATGTTTTTTTCTGCTACAAATTTCAGCGCGGAAAATCTGCAGTATATATGACCCATGTGAAAGCAATTTTAATCCCTAAAGTTCTGAACACCAACATATATAAT
>VIAB01012674.1:6891-23491 GCA_009801035.1 Oophaga pumilio
TTTTGTCCCATATTCTTTGTACTACTGTACTTCAGAGGAGTTGTGTGCTGGTCTTCTAGGAGATCATAGTGAAAGGATACGGACCCCGGCAGCATCTTTCAGAGTCTGTAGTGAGTGCTGGGGTGGATTTGGGGAAGTCCTGGATTGTGCAGCTCATATTTGGGAGATTGAACAGATATTTTCTTTTACCAGTCTATGTGAGGGTAAGAGGAGTTAATTTGCAATGTCTGGCAGATCAGCTGTTACCGTCGATAACTTGTTGAGCGCCAGACAGATCAGCAACTCCAACTCTTGAACACAAGATAGAAAACACAGAGAGCATGTCTGCCAAACACCTCTCATTATAATCTTATAGGAACTCAGTGTCTGCTCCACCATAAGGGGTCAGTAACCAGGAGAGATATGAAAGAAAAAGGAAACTGGAGAGACAGAGAAGGAAATATGGAGGAGATGATATTGAGTAGGGAAGAAGGAAGGGAGGAAAGATGAAGAGACCTAGAGAGTAAGGGAGAGAAAAGAAGGGAGGAAAAACGAAAAAGTAATAGGAAGTAAGGCAGAGGAAAGAAGAAAGGCAGGAAAGATAAAGAGATGATAGGGAGTAAGGAAGGGAGGAAAGATGAAGAGACGATAGGGAGTAAAGGAAAGGAAGGGAGGGAGGAAAGACAAATAAATAATAGGAAGTAAGGCAGAGGAAAGAAGAAAGGCATGAAAGATAAAGAGATGATAGGGAGTAAGAGATGGAAGAAAGATGAAGAGATGATAGGACATAAGGAAGAGAGGGAAGAAGAAAGGGAGGAAAGATGAAAAGATGATAGAGAGTAAGGAAGAGAGGGATGAAGGAAGGGAGGAAAGATGAGACGATAGGGAGTAAGGGAAAGGAAAGGAGGAAAGTTGATGAAATGATAGGGAGTAAGGGAGAGGAAAGAAGGGAGGGAAGACAAAAAAAATTAGGAAGTAAGGCAGAGGATAGAAGAAAGGCAGGAAAGATGAGACGATAGGGAGTAAAGGAGAGGGAAGAAGGGAGAGAGGAAAGAAAGAAATATTAGAAAGTAAGACTGAGGAAAGAAAAAGGGCAGGAAAGATAAAGAGATGATAGTGAGTAAGGAAGAGAGGGACGAAGGAAGGGAGGAAAGATGAGACGATAGGGAGTAAGGGAAATGAAAGAAGGAAGGGAGGAAAATTGAAGAGATGATCGGGAGTAAGGGAGAGGAAAGAAGGTAGGGAAGACAAAGAAATTAGGAAGAAAGGCAGAGGAAAGAAGAAAGGCAGGAAATATGAGACGATAGGGAGTAAAGGAGAGGAAAGAAGGGAGAGAGGAAAGAAATATTAGAAAGTAAGGCTGAGGAAAGAAAAAGGGCAGGAAAGATGAAGAGGTGATAGGGAGTAAGGGAAAGGAAAAAACGGAGGGAGGAAAGACAAAGAAATAATAGGAAGTAAAGCAGAGGAAAGAAGAAAGGCAGGAAAGATGAAAAGATGATAGTAAGGGGAAGGAAGGGAGGAAATATGAGATGATAGGGAGTAAGAGAGGGAGGAAAGATGAAGAGATGATAGGAAGAGAGGGAAGAAGGAAGGGAAGAAAAATGAAGAGATGATAAGGAGTAAAGGAAAGAAGGGAGGGAGGAAAGACAAATAAATAATAGTAAGTAAGGCAGAGGAAAGAAGAAATGCAGGAAAGATAGAGATGATAGGGAGTAAGGAAGAGAGGGATGAAGGAAGGGAGGAAAGATGAAGAGATGATGGGAGTAAAGGAGAGGAAAGAAGGCAGGGAAGAAAGATGAAAAAAATAGGAAGTAAGGAAGAAGAAAGTCAGGAAAGATAAAGAGATGATAGTGAGTAAGGAAGAGAGGGACGAAGGGAGGAAAGATGAAAAGACGATAGGGAGTAAGGGAGAGGAAAGAAGGGAGGGAGGAAAGACAAAGAAATATTAGGTAGTAAGGCAGAGGAAATAAAAAAGGCAGGAAAGACGAAAAGATGATAGGTAGTAAGGGAAAGGAAAGAAGGAAGTGAGGAAAGATGAAGAGATGATGGGAGTAAGAGAGGGAGAAAAGATGAAGAGATGATAGGAAGTAAGTAAGAGAGGGAAGAAGGAAGGGAGGAAAGATGAAGAGATGATAGTGAGTAAGGGAGAGGAAAGAAGGGAGGAAGGAAACATTCAGAGATGTTATGGAGCGAGGGAAGAAGGAAAGGAGGAAAGAGGAAGAGATGATAGGGTGTAAGATAGAGGAATAAGTGAGAGGAAAGAAGGAAGGGAAGATAAAGAGATTATAGGGTGTAAGATAGAGGAAAGAAGGGAGGGAGGAAAGATGAAGATATAGGGAGTAAGGGAGAGGAAGAGAGGGAGGAAAGATGAAGAGATAATCGGGAGTAAGGGAGAGGAAAGAAGGGAGAGAGGAAAGATGAAAACATGATAAGGAGTAAGGAAGAGGAAAGAAGAGAAGGAGGAAAGATGAAGAGATGATAGTGAGTAAGGGAGAGAGGGAAGAAGGAAGGGAGAAAATATGAAGAGATGATGGAAAATAAATGAGAGGAACGAAGGGAGGGAGGGAGGAAAGATGAAAAGATTAAAGGGTGTAGAGTAGAGGAACGGAGAGAGTGAGGATTGATGGAAAAAGGGAGAGGAAAGTTGAAGAGATTATAAGGAATAAAGGATAGGAAAGAAGGAAGGGAAGAAAGATGATGAGATGATAGGGAATAAGGGAGAGGAAAGAAGGAAGGGAAGATGAAGAGATTTTAAGGGAGGGAGGAAAGATGAAGAGAGGATAGGGAGTAAGGGAAAGTAAAGAAGGGAGGAAAGATGAAAAGATGCTGGTGATTAAGGGAGAGGAAGGGAGGGAGGAAAGATAAAGAGATGATAGGGAGAGAGGGAAGAAGGAAAGGAAATATCAAGAGATGATTGGGAGTATGGTAGAGGGAAGAAGGGAGGAAGGAAAGATGAAGACAGAGCAAGGGAGAGGAAAGAAAAGAAGGAGGCAAGATGAAGAGACAATGGGGAGTAAGGGAGAAAGGTAAAGATGTAAAAGAGGAAAGATCAAAAGATGATAGGGAGTAAGGGAGAAGATAGAAGAGATTGAGGAAAGAGAAATATGTTAGGGAGTAAGGGAAAGGAAAGAGAGTGAGGAGAGATGATAGTGAGTAGATTAGAGGAAAGAGGAGAGTGAGGAAAGACGTATAGATGATAGAGAAGAAGGAAGGAAAGATGAAGAGATAATAGGGAGTAACAGAAGAAAGAAGGGAGGGAGGAAAGATGAAGAGATGATGAGGAGTAAGAGAGGAAAGAAGAAATGGAGGAAAGATGAAGAGATGATAGGGCGTAAGGTAAAAAGAAAGAAGGGAGGAGAGATGAAGAAATTATAGGGAGTAAGGGAAGAACAGAGTGAGAAAAGATGGAGAGGTGATAGAGAGAGAGGGAAGAAGGCAGGAAAGATCAATAGAGATCCGTAGTAAGGGAGAGAAAAGAAGGGAGACATTAAAGATGGAGAGATGATAGGTAGGAAAGATGGGGAGATGATAAGGAGTAAGGGCAAGAAAAAAAGATAGTGAGGAAACATGGAGAGATGACAGGGAAAAAGGAAAGATCAAGAGATGATAGGGAGTAAGGGAAAGAAAATAAGGAAGGAGAGATAGAGCAATGATAGGAAGTAAGGGAGAAGAAAGAAGGAAGGGAATAGAGATGAAAGAGAGTAAGAGAGGAAACTATAGAGTGAGGAAAGATGGAGAGATAAAAGGGAGAGAGGGAAGAATGAAAGTTCAACAGATTATAGGGAGTAAGGGAGAGGAAAGATGGTGAGATGATAGGAAGTAAAAGAGAGGGAAGAAGGGAGGAAATAGAGATGATAGAGAGGAAGGGAGGCAGAAAAGATGGAGAGATTATGTAGAGTAAGGGAGAGAGGAAAGATGGAAAGATGACAGGGAGGGAAGGAATATGGAAAGATAGATAGTAAGAGAACAAGAGAAAGGTGAAAAGATGGAGAGGTGATAGGGAGTAAAGAAGAGATGAAAGATGGAGAGATGATGCAAAGTAAAGGAGAGCGAACAGATGGTCGAAAGATGGAGAGATGATAAGATAGTAAGCTAGAGAGAAGGAAGAAAAGATGGAGAGATAATGGGGAGTAATAGAGAGAGGGGAGGGGAAGGTGGAAAGATTATAGGGAGTAAAGGAGAAAGAAGCATGGAGGAAAGTTAGAGAGATGATAGTAATTAAAGGAAAGGGAGAAGAAGGGAGGGAGGAAAGATGGAGAGATGTAAGTGTAAGGGAGAAAAAAGGAGGAGGAAAAATGGACAGATGATAGAGAGTATGGGAGAGTGAAGTAGGGAAGAGGAGACATAATAGGGAGTAAGAGAAGGCAGCGTGGAAAGGTGGAGAATATAGGGAGTAAGAAAGAGAACAGAAGGGAGGGCAGAAAGATTGAGAGATGATAGAGAGGAAAAGAGAAGAAGGGAAGGAGGAAAGCAAGAGAGATGATAAATGGAGTAAGGGAGAGAGAAGGGAGGAACAATTGGGAAAGAGAAAGAAAAGGAAGTAGGGATAGTTGATGAAAGTGAGAAAGGAAGAAAATGAGAGAAAGGTAAGTGTAGAGTGAGGAAGAGCGAAAGTAAGAAAAGTGGCAAAGGAAGGGGAATGAGAGAAGAATGGAGAGAGGAACGGGAGCGAAAAATAGAAAGGAAGAATGAAGAAAGTAATGTGTAGAGGGAAAAAGAGAAGGGAAAGGGAGGAAGGGAGAGCAAACAGAGACGAAGTGTGAAAGAAAGGAAAGAAAACGGGAAAAACCTAGTGTGGGAAATGAGAGAATGAAAGCGAGAAAGAGCAAGGGTTAGTAGAAAGAGATTAAGGGAAGAAAAGGGAGAGAGGAAGGAAGAGGGAATAAAAAAGAAAGAATGAAGGTAATGTAGAAGGGAAAGAGAGGAAGGGAGACAAGGAGAAAAATGGAAGAAGGGAGAAATATGCAAAGGAGAGAAAGAATGGTGAGGCAGGATGTGTGAGAAAGGGAATGGGTAAGGGGAAAGTGGAGGATGAAAAAAGAACAGAAAGGGACAGAAAGCTGAAGGATGAGAAAAATAAAAAAAATGAGAGAATAATAATTTATGGAGGAAGGGAGTACAAAAGATAGGTGAGTTTAAGAGAAACGGGGAGTTAGGGAAAGAAGGATGGGAAACAATGGAGATGTTGAGGTAGAGAAGGAGGAGAGGGACTTAAAAATGAAGATAGCAAAAGAAATGCAGGAAAAAGTAAAAGATTGAATGCTGAAGTGGTGTAAAAAGAAAGATGAAACTTGAAGAAAATAGTGAAAGGATGAAGGAGGACAGAGAACAAGAGAATGAGAGAAAGAAAGGGGATAAAGCGGGAGACAGAGCTAGAGAGGCAGAGAGGGGGGGGTGGTGGAGAGTGAACGAGATGGATTTAGCGAGGTTGCACACTGTGGAGCGCTGGGAATAGTCGCATTATTAGGCTTTAAGGGAGCCCTGGGGATACAGAGAGGAGAATGGGGGCAGTGATTATGAGAGCTTTCCAGGAGGTGGTGTAGGGGGTGCACTGCATGTTCCCAGCCTCATGATGTGACTTAATGACAGAACCCTCTCAGTGGTAGGATAATGCAGGATTAATGCCAGAGCCTTCCCATCCTATTCCCACAGCTCCGACTTTACCATCATCATTCCAAGAGAACATTTCAAGATCCGTGAATTCAGATTTCCCTGTGCCTGTAAATATCCAGCAGAAGAAAATTCTATAATCCCATATGTGACCCAATAACACTCGCTGGTGAGGGTGACTGTCTATAGATACAGCATACAGCTAGAGATAGTCCGAATTGTGGACCCTATGGTCGCTAAGAAGATGTCTCAAAGAGCGTACAAGACTATTTGCGCTAGTTATGAACCATGAGGTCTCATATGTCATCTTCCCAATTACAATCCAATTCAGCAAGATCGATAAACCTTCCTTCCGTAGCAGCCATTTAATTTCGCTTTGCCATGTGCTGGCTCCTTCTAATATTTTCTTTACTTAATGACTGTGTAGCGGCTTATTGCTCAGTGTAATTAATTACAGATCCACTGGGATCTTGCTCAATCACTTAATGCATGGGTTTGCGCCTCTCATTACCCCATCCTGATCTTCGTGACCTATAGAGACAGTTTAATAACTGCATGTGTCACGCTGAAGAAATGATTGCTTATTGATCTGCTCCACGCAGTTTCCTCAGGAGTAAATTACACTGTGACAGAAATATCATACTTGCTCTTGTGCCGTTGAAGTGATATACAGACATGAGGGGTATAAACCATGCCCTTGGCAGTTCCAACCTATTTCACATGCATTTTTATTATCATCATTAGTAGTAATTAGAGGTGAACTCAATTCAGCACAGGTGTGTGTGGGTGAGGATTATATCACAACCTCTATATTTACCTAACCATATGGACCAGGAGAATGTAACCACTTGCTTTGTGTCACGCTGTCTCTGCGTACAGGAGGTCAGGGGCCCAATCTGACCCTAAGCTGGGGCCCTGACTAATCCCTCTACCTGGAGGTACTGTTAAAGGTACAGAGGTCCAGGCCGCCAGCGTTATTGTATTGTTAACGTTGTTACTTATGACTTGTGTTTTGAAACTGTTAAACTGTAAAGCGCTGCGGAATATGGTAGGCTATATAAATAAAGATTATTATTTTTATTATTACCTCCTGAGGATCCCTGAACCTCAGTAATCTAGTCCTGAGAAGGACCCCGATAACAACAGGGGACAGGATAATATAAGCCAATACACAGTACTAGACGAACGAGACAGTACAAGGGGAAAACCAAAAACCACCTTGCATACAAAAACTCACACCACAACAACAGAGGGAACACCAACGGGTAAGGAGATAAATGATAAAGCGAGGAAGGGAAAAAACCACACCAAGTACACTTCACTCCAAACTCCAAAATACCACGATCCGCTCTGATGGTCTGTATGAAATGCTTTCACCGACAGCCTCCCTAACAGACCGGCAGGTATTTGAAGGAGTCCCACTACTGCAGCATTGACTGCAGCTGGGCGAGGCTGGGTATCATCTAGAACAGAGAGAGAGAGAATTAACTCCCTCACTGCCGAAAAACACAAAGCACCAAAAACTTTTGGTCCTGCCATGGACCCCTATTAACACCTTCACACTATATTTAGAGTATTATACTATATTTTGTGCATATCTTTCAATCCTCTGCCTAACAGATTCTGCTAAGACTTAAAGATCTGTGAGATCCATCACTTTGTAATCCCTAAAAATTAATTATGGGGTATGGCAGAAATGGTTGAGAACAGTGGTCACCTTCCTTTATGTGCACAAGAGCTAGACTCATTGGATACCAAAAGGTACATCTAAGACTGAATTAAGACTCCTGCCTTGGAGTTCTCCTTTAACATAAAGTCTTCAAATTCAACCCATAATTTTCTGCAGTGTGCAGAGCTGTAATAAAGGTATGGATACATCTTAAGCTACTTGTGAAGCAGTTATTGTTTGACTTGCAGCTCCGAGCAAAGGACGAGAGGAGTAGGAGGATGGGGGTTGAAGTTATTTTTGTCACCTGGAGGACCCTGTTGTGGAGGTGACTGCTGCGGGACTCAAGGTCTCCGTTGTGAACCAATATGGAATCAAGGCATTCTTTGTTACCGCAGCTACCAGTGTTTCTACGGAAACCGCAGGAGGACAACCTAGACGAGATTAGGGATCGGAGTGACTATATAAAATATATATTAAGCTTTTCATTCTATATATCAGGCAGGTTGATTACGGATCAGGGAGCGCAACTTCCTTTTTTCGGCTTTGTCAGTCACACTGGTAATGATCACGTTTAAGCTTTCATCGGCCTGTAATTAGCGTGGGATTAATTACTGTGTAGTGGCACTAAGTGTCTTTCTCCCAGCACAATGTCTTGTTGTGCTGTGTATCCACTCGGGGTTAAATAAGCCGGTGGGTGATGGTGTATAATTATACGACAGCCACTCCTGCTCGTCCGGCGCATGATCAAGTGCAAACTTTAACTCTGTTCATCCTGAGCTTCCAATCATGAATATAATGCCAGAACAACGGTCTACAATGACAAGTACAGTACATAAAACAGCAGTAGAAAAGTGGAAGTAGGGTGGCAACGTAGTAGCTCTACCAGGTTATACAGCACTTTGCGAAGCTATGTGTCCATATGTGAGGACTTATAATACCCAGTAATCAGTTATGAGAACAGTTAGATGCTGAGAGGCTCGTACCACAGAAGGAGCTGAACACACAGGACGCTGCTAAATAATTCACCAGGCAGAATCCTATCTCATTAACAGTCCATTAACGAGCGGCAAGGAGCTTGCTTACTGGCATGCTATAGATACTCCTCCTGAAAATGGAGGCGAGGTGGAGGAAGACTATTAAAATTTGTGAAAGAAAGAGCAAAATTAATTCATTTTTAACGCTACAGACGAATGGAGAGTTACTGATTCATATTACCATTCACATTCTTTTGTTTCTTCGCTCAATACTTTACACTGCAGCACTACTTTATATGAGGTAGAAGCCATATTGCCATTCACCCTGAACCCCTGATGAAGGAGCAGAATACAAGAATGACACTTGAGAACAGTGCCTCTTTCTGGTGATGTCCATGCTGGAAAAAAAGGACTTCACACATTTTGTCCAAATGCCTGAGAAAGATGTATGAATTTGGGTCCTTAACCCCTTCACCCCAGAGCCTATTTTCACCTGACCAGGCCAATTTTTTCAATTCTGACCGGTGTCACTTTATGTGGTAATAACTCTGGGACGCTTCAACGAATCACAATGATTCTGAGATTGTTTTTTTTCGTGACACATTGCACTTTATGTTGAAAAACGATAAAGGTTGCACCATGATTTTCCAAGAATGATTACTCTTGAACATTGAAACTGCATTACTGCCATAGAAAATGGGGAAAAAAGCACAATTTATGTATGTATGAAATATTCATCTGCAAAATTGCTGAGAAAAATACGGTAAAAAAGAAGGTACTTAGGGCATAGATTGGCCAATATATGTGAGCCCAACTGCCATGTCAAGGCGTCCTTCAAAAGTTGGGTCCCTGTCATGATATGTCATCTCTCCTGGGCAAAAAAGCCTACAATTTATGGGGTAGGAATGGACCAGCTAATTAATTTGTCCGAAAAGGGTTTGATACATATAGAGAAAAGGACCAGCACATCCAAGCTACATTGTACTTTATGTTAGTGGTAAATTTAGGTCAAAATGTTTTGTGTTTATTTGTGAAAATATTGGAATTTTGGTGAAAATTTGGCAATTTTCAAACTTTCAATTTTTGTTTTATTCTTAAACCAGTTAGCTATGCTGTACAAAATAATTTATAAATAACATTTTCTACAAGTTTACTTTACAGCTGCATAACTTTTTAAACATTTTTTTTTGTTTATAAGGGTTAAAAAGTTGATCATCAATTTCTCATTTTTCGAACAAAATTTACCAAACCATTTTTTTAGGGACCACATTACATCTGAAGTGACTTTGAGAGGCCTATATGACAGAAAATACCTAGAAATGACACCATTCTAAAAACTGCATACCTGAAAGTGCTCAAAACCACTTTCAAAAAGTTTATTAACCCTTTAGGCACTTTACAGGAATTAAAGCAATGTGGAAGGAAAAAAATAAACATTTTGATTTTTCCCTCAAAAATATTAATTTAGCCCCACATTTTGCATTTTTACCAGGGTAACAGGAGAAAATGAACCTCACAATTTGTTTGGCAATTTCTCCTGAGTATACCAATATCCCATACTTGAAGGAAAACTGCTGTTTGGGTGCATGGCAGAGCTCGGAAGGGAAGGAACGCCAATTGACATTTGGAACGCAAAATTGCCTGGAATAGATAGCGGATGCCATGTCGCTTTTTGAGAGCCCCTGATGTACCTAAACAGTGGGAAAAAAATGCGAGTGACCCCATCAAGGAAATTATGTAGGGATGTAGTGAGCACCTGGAAACTCCAGGCGCTTCACAGAATTTTATAAAGTTAAGCCATCAAAATGAAAAAATTAATTTTAACCACAATTTCCAGTTGCCCTAAATTTTCATTTCCACAAGGGTGACAGGAGAACTTTGTTGTGCAATTTCTTGTCATTACACCAATACACCACATGGAGTGGAAAACTAGTGTTTTGGAACATAGCAGGGGTCTGAAGTGTAGGAGCGCCAACTGACTTTCGGAAGGCCAAATTGGCTGGTATAGATAGCAAATATGTCTCCTTTACTGAGCCCCTAATCTACCTAAACAGTGGAAACCCCCACAACAGACCCCAGTTTGGAAACTTGACCCCTCAAGAAACTTATCTAGAGGTGTAGTGAGCACCTTGAAACCCACAGGTGCTTCACAGAATTTTATAAAGTTGAGTCGTGAAATAAAAAAAAAATTCTGCAAAAATGTTGCTTCACCTTCAAATTTTTCATTTTCACAAGGGTAACAGGGGAAAATGGACCATACAATTTATTGTTCAATTTCTCCTGAGTACATCGATACCAATATGTGTGGGGAAAAGTACTGTTTGGGCGCATGGCAGGGCTCGGAATGGAGGACGTGCCAATTGAATTCTGGAGTGCAATTTTGGCTAGAACAGATTGCGAACGCCATGTCACATTTGACGAGCCCCTGACCTGCCAAAACAGCAGAAATCCCCAGAAGTGCCCCCATTTTGAAAACTACACCTCTTGATAAATTCATTTAGCAGTGTGGTGAGCATTTTTAACTCTCAAGCAATTCACAGAATTGTATAACAATTGTGTAACGTAAAATCAAATTTTGCCATTGAGCCCAAGTTTTCAATTTTTAAAAGTGATATTAGGAGATAATGGAACACAAAATATGTTACGCAATTTTTGTTGAGCATGCCAATACCTCGTATATGGTCGAAAACAACTTTTCAAGCACAGTGCAAAGCTCAGAAGGGAAGGAACGCCATATTGTACGGTAGTTCACATTTTTCTGGAATGGTTTAAGGGTGCCATGTCTCATTGGTAGAGCCCCTGAGGCGCCAGAACAGCAGAAACTCCCATAAGTGACCTCATTTTACAAACTGCACCTCTCAATTAATTCATCTAGGGGTTCAATGATCATATTGACACCACAGGTGGGTCACAGAATTTTATACCATTAAGCGGTGAAGAAAAACAATTATATTTTTACCACAAAACTTTGGTTTTAGCCTCAGATTATACATTTTCACACAAGAAAATGGGTAAAAATGGCACCAAAATTTGTCACACAATTTCTGTTGAATGTGGCAATACACCATATGTGGCTGTACGGTACTGCTTAGCCACATGGCAGGGCTCAGGAGGGAAGGAGCGTTGTTTGACTCTTGGAGAACAAATTATTGCAGAATAATTTCCGGATTCCATATACAGAGCCCCAAGTGCCAGAGGAGCAGAATCCCCCCTCCATTTTGGAAATTATACCCCTTTGGGAATTTATCTACAGATGCAATTACGATTTTGACTCCATGGGTGTTTACCTGAAATATGCAGCAATGAATGATGCTGAGTGAAAATTGCAAATCTGCCATTTTAGTGGCCAGTACGTTGTACCCAGTACATAGTAGTCACTGGGCTCCTTCGGGGTACCCCAGAACGGGGATGCCACCCTGCCCGGCTTTCTTAGGGACCCCTCAACCACCTGGTACCGTTCCACTAGGCCCACCAGTTTGTCCACATACCGGGGTCTCCATGGGCAACCCAGGTCTGCACTGGCTTAGGAAGGGAGTGAACAAATCTGTCCATGACAACCCGTTCGACCATCTGGGCTGGAGTGGAGGACTTTGGCCACAACCACTTTTGTACAAGATGCAGTAGGTCAAACATTTGGGAGCGAGGTGGCTGTCACTATAATACGCCCAGTGGTGAACTCTTTGTGTTCTGACCGACAGAGTCACTCCCATGTGTGCCAAAATTTTAGTTTTTAATTTGGCATATTCCGATGTACCCTGTGACGCCAAATCATAATAAGCCTTTTTTGGCTAGCCATCTAGGGGGCAGCGCCTCCACCCAGTGCTTTGGAGCAACATCCTGTTACTGTCGCTGCTGCTGTTGGAGCTGCTGCACCAACAGTTTATTTGTTTCCTGTTGCGCCAGCTGCTGCTGTTGACTTACTTGCTGCTGCTGTTGCTGGACCTGGACCAGGTGCTTGATAAGCTCCTCCATGCTGTCTGTCGTCGGTTCTTGGCTTATGGCTGCCTATACACAGGGCATGTGATTTGTCCATAGCCGCTATAAGTGTTCCTGGAACGTGGCCTGCATTCAAAACATCACCTGTGGTAGATCGTCTCATTCAGCTGTACACGGAAGTATACACTGGAACACTGTCTCTTTAAGATCTACACTGGTTTATTATATATGCAGCATAAACCATAGTGAAATCAAAATAAACATGGCACTTTGGGCAAAAACAGTAAAACAAAACAAAGTGGTAACACAAAGCATAGTCCTTGTGGTAGCAGGGATCTGCTCTCTCAAAGTTAGCAAAAACACACAGTTCAGGTTAGCACAAACACTTCTGTGTAGTTGGCCTCTTCAGTCACACTGAACACCTCAGGTGGCTGACTATTTAAACTCCAGACCACACCCTGATGTGGAGATAAGGTGGACAACCTCCCACCTGCTCTGTGGTTGTCCAGAAAAACCCAGGCCTTAAAATGATCGTTTTACCCCTCTCAACACATAATGTGCTGGAGGAAACTTCTGGGTTCAAATCATTGAAGCTAATAGTCTCTTTGAAACATCTCCCCTCAAGCACTATGCCAGTGACTTTGTCACACACTATTGCAACCCTGTCTGCTTGTGAGCTAGAAGCTGAAGCTGAGAGGAACCTGCAGATGTGTCGGGTACGAGTCAAACACAGCCAACCAAAAAGATGTACTGAAATAAATATGTATAATATACGGTAATCACTTTATTAATGAATATTAAAATATGATTACACAACAAGAAATAAAACCCTAAGGTGGTGTGAGGGGGCAGTGGTGTGTCATTTTGGCTGGTACTTTCACTTTCATTATGCATTCCTTCTATTAATCTTTGCCTCTGCTTTGTCTGCTGTATTATTCAGCCCAATATTTGCACTATATCCATCTATATTAATCAATCATGCATCTTTGATATGAACATTATCATTAACAAAATTATGGCAATATTGACATTTACATCTTCAAATGATTGCACTATAAACTTTTCTGACTAATTGATGCACTTTATCATATATTTGGAAAGTCATTAGTGTACATCAGCCTTTGTAAATGTGTTTTTTTGTCATTGGTGTTTTATTTCCTTACAAGTTACTTGGCATATTGATTTTTTTTTTACTATATACCAATTCATTTGACATAGCCTGGTCCCATCATACATGTATTGTTTTATATTTCATTTTTATTCTCTTGTGTAATTATATTTTATTTTCTTGTAGTGTAATCACGTTTTAATATTCATTAATAAAGTGATTATACTATACTTTTTTCTTTCAATGCATCTTTTTGGTTGGTATGTTATCTTTATGGTATTCATGGATTGGTAAATTATTTCTTATTTTTGGTACTTCTTTTCTATATAGGTTTTCTCTTTTCATAGTCACACACAGCTCTGCGGTGAGATCAGGAGAACAGGGAGTGGCCATCACACTGGTAACTCCCCTTCATGTGTAATAATCTCTGAAGGCAGAGTTATCTCCCAGGCAACATTAACATATTTTTCGGACTATAAGATGCACCGAACCATAAGACACACCTAGGTTTTAGAGGAGGAAATTAGGGGAAAAAAATTAAAGCAAAAAATGTGGTAATTTCTGTATTTGATATCCCCTATCCTGGTAAATATGTTTCCCTCATCCACATCCTGATACACATGGCCCACTCATCCCTATCCTGGCATGCATGGCTCTCTCATCTCTATCCTGGTGTGCATGGCCCCCTTATCCTTATCCTGGTATGCATTGCCCTCATCCCCATCCTGGTATGCATTGCCCTCATCCCCATCCTGGTATGCATGGCTCCTCATCCCCATCCTGGTATGCATGGCTCCTCATCCCCATCATGGTATGCATGTCCCCCTTATCTCTAGCCTAGTAGGCATGGCCCCCTCATCCCTATCCTGGCAGGAATCATCGCCCTCATCCCTATCCTGGTATTCAGGGTCCCCATCTCATCCTAGTATGCATGGCCCCATCCCTATCCTAGTATGATTGGCCCCCATCCCATTCCTGGTATGCATGGCCCTATCAGAAAACATAAAAAAAAAAATTACACTTACCTTCCCAGTGCTCCCTCGCAGCATCTTATTCCTATGCCAGCAGATGCTTTATGCTTGTTAGCAGCGCATGGCAGGGACGTCATGTGCTGCCTGCAAGCTGAAGGGCAGCTGCCGGAGTACTCACTGCTCAGCACACCGGGACTCTGTGCGCGCAGAGCAGTGAGTATTCATTGTTCTTCAGTAACGCGCACAGTGTCAGACGCTGGCTTCCTGCAGCTGCCGGCGGTCACATGTGCCGCTACTTAAGAGAAATAAATATTGACAACATTCCATTCCCATGGGCGTGGAATGCAGTGAATATTCATTTCTTTTTAGCAACGAGCACAGGAGTTAGCCGCATCCGCCGGCCCCTGCCTCTATGACCTGCTGCTCCGCTGATGTTGCTCGTCCTCCTCCTCACCACAGCCAGAGCCGGTACATCCGGACTATAAGACGCGCCCCACATTTTCCTCCACATTTTTTGAGGAAAAAAGTGCATCTTATAGTTCGAAAAATACGGTACCCTCCCATAGCCTGGAAGAGGTCATTTATCTGATATGAGACACACAGGGAGGGCTGTTTTCAGCAGTCTATAACCTGTAGCTCAACTTAATAGTTTAGATAGGTCAAATGTGGTGACAGATTCCCTTTAAAGTCCCCTGGACTCTTTAGAAGAATAAGGGTTGGGTGTTTTGGAGAAAGGGGCTCAGTTCTTTTCCCATTCCCTTTGCTACTGGGTGGGGAGACCCCTTCCCAAGAGGAACTACATTATTTGCGAGCAGTAATGGGGTCAAAGGAGATCCTTGTGTCCAGGGTTGCAAAACTAACACAATGATGGCAGAGGTTCAGCATAATCCCCTCCTTACTTTTCAAGGAACTACAATTACTGGAGACTTCTTGTTTTTGGAAAAAATTATCAGGAATAGAGAATTTTGAGACACCTGGGAAAACTGCAGCCTAAGTACGTATATGGAAAATGACAGGCCAGGGAGCCGGGTTTCCCAGTACTATTATTAGTCAGATCCCTGATCTCTGCCCCTTGCTGTCACTGGGATATTTCTGTGGCGTCTGCTGGACAAAAGAAGAGATGTCACATGAATCTCATGAGATGGACCTGAGCGTCAGCACCAAGCACAGTGGACACACACCCTGCATGGTGGAGGTGTCAGATCACCAGGTGTCAACGTGACCACCTACCTCCCCCCGGAATGCGGCCATATTACATTGCAATCAGACGTGAGACCACGCAACTTATATTCCTGTACTGGCTCATCATCTATTACTGCTGACAACCAGCCTGTATACCATGAGAGAGAGGTTGTCAGCCCCCTTCCTGGCGATGACATCACTAATATATACTGATCCTCCGTGTTACACGATTCATATATAGACGCCTCTCTCTTCTGTATGCAGAGCGCAGCTGATAGATTTCTTCTTTATGGATTCCGGAACGTATTTGCTCCTCATTATGCCTGCGCCTCCTCCACCCTCCTTTTCTCAAGGTCACCTGCTGATGCTGATTTGCTGCAATGGGGTTTTGAAAAGTAGAATTAATTAGACTGGGGGAATCGTCAGCAGGTGAATTGGTCATTAAGCCACAGAGAGAGAGAGAGGTGCACGACCATAAAGATTTAGTAACACGGCGCATATGTGCAATAAAGCACAACAACCAGTGCTGGCAAATAAATATATCTGATTGCTCTAGGCTACAGGAAATCTGTATCTCATAATTCGGTTGTATCACAAACTTGAGAGGCGTCAAGTCTGTGCCTTCTTGTGCCTCTGCAATATCACAGGCTGGAGTTGTAGCAATCGGCATCCACAAAGGTGTTGGATCAACCTCCAAAGTCTTCGAGGTCTCTGTCTGTCTGCTCTCTGCTCCAGGCCTTGTGAGCTGGCAGTGCTACCCCAATGAGCGCATAATAATATTGCCGAAATGTTGGTCCTCAGTGTGGGCACAGAGGTAGAAACACAACACGTAAGCATTTAAGATAATTAAGCTACGTATGGAAAAGCTGAGCGGGTGGCACTGAGCGACAGCTGCTCCTCATGGCAAGAAACCGACAGCCAGAGAGGACGGCATAAAAAGGAATGTAGATTATACATGAGCGGAAGGTGAACAAGTCATCAAGTCATTACTGCAGACACGTCACCCCCAAATTATCTACAGGACGTACACAACGTCTTATACGTGCAAAGACTCACCTTGAGAAGAGACACCGTAGGACACCAATGTGCTGTCATCTAATGTATAGTCTATAAGGGGCAGTATTATCGGAGTTATATTCTTATACATAGGGACAGTATTATAGTAGTTATA